>VDFB02010859.1:0-61934 GCA_007258455.2 Sequoia sempervirens | reverse complement strand
TGACATACATAGCATGACAACTGAAAGGAGATGAGGATGACTAGATGAATCCTAATTGGAGAAGATCATCTATTTCATTTTTTAAAACTTCTAAGGCTTCTTGGTTGAAAGGGAAATAGTTGGCCTTAGCTGTGGGTCGAAGTTCTGTTCTTGTAAGAGGATTTTTAGTGAAAGGAAGCCTACAGGTCATCTTCGTTTGAGATTTGGATAAGTCCTTAATAAGTATAGGTTGAAACTAGTTGATTAAGGACTATAAGGGTTGTTGGATAGCAGACTGTTGGTTTGTGAACCAAATTCTGTTATCAGGTTTTCAGATAGTTACTCGTTGAATCTTTGTTGTGTTGGATTGCTCAGTATGCAGGCAAGGAACTTTACACTGATTCCTTTTGAGTGAGATGGTATCTCGAGTGATGGTAATTGATTCCCAATTTTTTAAGTGTGTTCATGCCTATAAGACCATCATATCCATCTAATTTAAGATTTTTGAATTTAATATGGTGGATAGATTTATCAAGGAGTTCTATAGGAGCAAGACATTCAAATTGAGATGAATAATTTCCTTCTCCAAAATATAAGGTAGCTTCTACTAGTATCCATACATCATGAGGAAAGCAGTTATATTTAGCTAAATTAGCATTGGCACAAGTATCTAAAAGGAAATGTAGGGAATATTGTTTGAATTTTGGGAAATGTACTCCTAGGGTCATACCTTGACAAATAGATTATTTTTGAACCATTTTGCACATTGGATTGGATCCAAAAGGGTTGTCTCCTTCCCATTGAGCTTCTTTTGAGGGAAATTCAGGGACTTGTTGAATCTCTCCCCCCGTTCCTTTAACTTCATCATCAACATCGTCCTCACTAAGAATTCCTTCTGCAGCTATGGCAGCTTGGAGTAAAGGACCATATTGGTGGGTAGCAGGATGATGAGGATTATATTGCGGTGGTCTGGATGGAGCATTGGAGCATCTCCAAATGGGAGTGGAGCAAAAATCAGAAGGCTTTGCTAAGTACTGATCAAGAGCAGATGGTGGTGGTTGGCTCTGGGCTTCATGTTCTTCAAGTTGAAGAAAGTGGATTTGTCGTACTTCAGTAGCAACTTTGTCAAGGAATTGGAGTCGTTGACGATGCCAATTAGCACATGAAGGTGAATTCATAGAGGGTTGTGAAGTAGAACGAGGAGAAGTTGGGTTCCAAAGTTTTTGCGAACCGGTATATTCTTTCTTGGTGCAGAGCAAGTTAAGCTTCTCTTTGCGACATTGCCAAGCACATTAAGTGGCAGGTATGGCATGAAGTTTATCTTCGATCTTGCAAATTTCAGAATCTAGATCGACCATTTGAATTTCAGTTAGCTTGAAGAAAAAGGCTAGATGGTTCTGGCTTGAGGCAAACCATGTGAAAAAAAAAGATATTTCTAAATTTGAATAAAAAATACTATGAGAGGAATGTCAAGATTCAGTTGCATAGGTCTAATGAATATGGGTATCATAAGATGTATCAAGTGCATGATCAATAGCATATGAATGAATAGATGAATCAAAATCTGTATTATCGTTCATAGGGACATCATCTGATTTGGAAGCATAATCATAGATGAAATTGTATTCATCTTCATCTTTGAGACAAATTTCTTCTTGAACAACTCGGATTTTCTTTTTGCCTCGAGCAGAATCTCGTTGAGGACATTTGTTAGCATAATGAGGACCTTTGCAAATGTAGCAAGTGGGTTTAAAGCTTTTACCATTTTTTTGTGACCATGGCAGTAGCAGAGACGGTGGTGATTGGCTCTAGGCTTCATGTTCTTCAAATTGGAGAAAGTGGATTTCTCGTTGTATTTTAGCAACAACTTTGTTGAGGAATTGGAGTCGTTGACGATGCTAATTAGCACGTGAAGGTGAATTCATAGAGGGTTGTGAAGTAGAACGAGGAGAAGCTGGGTTCCAAAGTTTTTGCAAACCAATATATTCTTTGTTGCTGCAGAGCAAGTTAAGCTTCTCTTTGCGACGTTGCCAAGCACCTTGAGTGGCAGGTACGACACGAAGTTCATCTTCGATCTTGCAGATTTCATAATCCAGATCAGCCATTTGAATTTTAGTTGGCTTGAAGAAAAAGACTGGATGGTACTAGCTTTAGGTGAACCATATGACAAAAAAAGGATATTTCTAAATTTGAATTAGAAATACTATGAGAGGAATGTCTGGATTCAGTTGCATAGATCTAATGAATATGGGTATCATTAGATGTATTAGGTGCATGATCAATAGCATCTGAATAAACACATGAATTAGAATTTGTATTACTGTTCATAGGGACATCATCTAATTTGGAAGCATAATCATAGATGAAATCGTATTCATCTTCATCTTTGAGACAAATTTCTTCTTGAACAAATCGGATTTTCCTTTTGCCTTGGGTAGAATCCCGTTGAACACATTTGTTAGCATAATGAGAACTCTTGCAGATGTAGCAACTGGGTTTAAAGATTTTACCTTTTTGTCATGACCATTTCTTCTGTCTAAAATAACCCTTTTTGAAAGGTTTACGTCCTTGATGACTTTTAGACTTGTGTCTTTTGGGAGTGTCAAGAGAACACTCAAAACATTTATGTTTTCTATATTTACTGCGATGCTTGGAATGCTTGTCATGATGCTTATGAGTGTAGTCATCACATCCATATGTTGGAAACAGGTTTCGGCAAGTAGTAGTAGAGCTAAGAGAACAAACTTTTTCTTCTTCTTTCTTGACATAGGCTTGGCTCATTATTTCATTAATCTCCTTAATATATTCACAAAGTTGTGGAAAAGTTACTTCAGTGATATCTTGTTCAGTATGAAATAAACTATCAATAACTTTCTTTGTGTAGAAATCTTTGATGGTAGGAAAGAAGAGAAGAAAAGAATAATAGAGGCTTGGAAGATCTTTTGCTTCAGGATCAAAATAATGGAAATAGGTATACTGATCCTGACAATATTGATCAAGATACTTGAGATTGCAACATTTACTTCTCAAGAATCTATTTCTAGCAATTCTTCTAAGATTGTTGGCATTTCCAACAAAAAGTTTGACTAGTTGGTTACAAACAAAATCAAGACCAGCATTGAGAATATCTTCTCTATAACCAGGTTCTAAATTATCCCAAGTGCATTTTGCAACGCCTCTCATTACATTGAGTGCTTGGAGAATAACCTATCTTTCAGTAATAAGAGGATTTTGACTGATTTGATGTGTAACCCATGTTCTAAAAGCTTCAACTCTTTTCATATTTTTGATGCCATTAAAATCATCAAAATATGACCATGCTAGAGCATGTCCTTTGAGTTTCTAAAGATCTTCATAAATATTTCTAGGCAATGGTGAAGATCCATTGGAACGTTGGCTTCTAGACATGTTGATTTTTATTTCAGAAGGATCTCCTTCTTCCATCTTGATATGAAACTCAAGTTTTTCTAACTTGAGCTTTTTCTCTTTGGCAGGTCTAGCTTGCACTATGACCGAATCCCAAATTTTGAGTTTAGGTTTGTATGCCAAACCATAAATTGGTATTGCAGATCCTAAACTAGGAACTTGATGGATTGTTTGTCGGGAGGAGATAGAACTTACAGGGAAGTTCATATAAGGTAGTTCTTTATGGGTCAAGGTGTTGAACCTTATGAACTTTATCACAGAGTTCTCCTTGAATGACATTAACATCTGTATGGACTGTTGAAATAGAATGAGAGAGTTATGTATGATGAGTAGATTGATTGTTTTCTACTCTAGTGGTAGTATTATAAACACTATTTGTCAAGTTGCAAGTGTTTATAGTATGATCACGAATAGTTTGCAGAATCATTGTGTGAGTAGTTTGAGTAGAATGAACTTCAAACAGAGTAGCAATTTTTTTAGACAATGTTATAGTGTGCTGTGTTGCATATTATTGTTGTTGGGTCCACCACGCTTTGGCTTGTTGGTTAAAGGAGCGATAATCTATTGCAAGTTGTTCATAAGCAGGGCGTAGCTCTGGATGAACAGATAATAAGTGTGTTTCAAGTGCTTGCAAGTGAGCAATGACATCATGCACACGTTGTGCAATAGTAGAAATAGATTGAGCTGCGTGACTATGTTCGATTTGCTGGGAAAAATGAATATCATGGGCCAAAAGAATGTTTTTGCGGTGACATAAATTGGAAAAATTAAGCATTTTGGTTTCTTCAGAAAAATCAAATCCAGTGGCAACACGAACAGTTTGTGCCCTATAAGGGATCACAAAAGTAGAGGTATCATCGGCAGTGAAAAAATACGAAACCGAGGTATAACACCAAGGGTGACAGAGACACCATATGGAGTAGTGCGATCAATTTTGTCAGTGGTAAGATCTAGTTCAAGAATACCAATAGGATGACCAGAATGAATCATGCGGATAAATACATGTCTATTATCATATAAAAGCATTAGGACATTTACAAGTAGACCTTGATGGTAATGACCTTCTAAACCAAAATGAACCTAAGAGAACTAGATATACTGATACGCATTAGGACTGGAATGTGCCATCTTTCTATATTTCTAGATTTCCTTATCATAGAGTAATTGTAAGTTTCTAGATGATCCATTATGTATCTTATACTGTATTTCAGCTAATTTACATAGACATCTTTCATGATACTGTATTTCTGGGCAAGACAAATATCACAGGCCAAAATAATGTTTTTGCGATGATATAAATTGGACCAATTAAGCATTTTGGTTTCTCTTGAAAGATTAGATCTGATGACAACATGAACAATTTGTGCCCAATAATGGATCACAAAAGTAGAGGTATCATCGGCAGTGAAAAAATCATGAAACCATGGTATAGCACCAGGGGTGACAAAGACACCATATGGAGTAGTGCGTTCAATTTCATTAGTGGTAAGATTTGGCTCAAAAATATTAACAGGATGACTAGAATGAATCATGTAGATAGATACAAATTCTTTATAGTAACCGAAATGACAAGTTCGGTTATGATTTGTAGGTGGTTCAAAGACTATAGCAGTGTGATAGTAATAGTCATCTAAGGGAATGACTAATTTAGGCTTAAGCTGAGGGTGAGATTTGGATGCAAAGGTTTTCTGAATATCAACAATCATATCAAATCCATCATCATATGTATCACAACAATAATATTTGATTTGTTCATCAATCCACATGACTTTTTGACAAGGAGGGCAAGAGTAATCATCATTATCCCATGAATAATTGAACTTATAAAAGTGAGTATCACGTTGGCGATAATGCTTGACTTTATCAAACTAGAAGGAAAATGAAGTTTTTCATAGATTAGGTGAATAGTAACAGGTGGATTGAAAGTGTACAAATAATTCTTACAGTGAAGTAAACCAAGGGAATCTTAAGTAAATTTAGGATGTTGACACGATGGTGTGGCAATGGTTGGTCAAGTTGGCTGTAGAATTGGTATATCTTGGTAAGACGTAGCAAAACTGCGTAAAAGGTTGACCAATTGCAGTCGTTTGGCATATGTGACAACCTTTGTAGTGGTTTTGGCAGTTGCTCTATTAGCAGATTCTTGTGCGCGTTTAGTAGCACGTTTAACTTTATGTCGAACAAGACGCTCTTGACCATTATAATGCCAAGCAAGATATCCAAATTCTGAATCATGTTTAAACATATTCATACAATCAGGTAGATGAAAATGGCCATAGGTTTGTGACTGTAAAGTATGATATGGTGATTGTAAGGGTGTAGTGTGAAAACTAGCACTGGAGTTGCTTCTTGAGAGAGCTGGTTGTTGCTCAATGTGAGTAGACTAATAATGTTGTACTGGTGGTATAGGTGGTGCACGACTGGGTGCAAGAGACGAAGGAACTACCGATGTATTGGATATCATTGGTGTTCCAAAGTTAATGACAACTTCGTCATTAATTTTTTCAATGGGAAGACCTAGAAGTTGAGGAGCCTTTGGGTGGCCATATTCAGACTCAAATAATTTCATTGCCCATCTTTGAGGTAATTGGATATCTTTGAATTTGACTTGCTTTGGAGCACAAATTTGACCAAACTGACTGGTAGAACTCTAGACTACGCTATATTGTTCATCTATAGGTAATCCCATTGGATGATCTTTTATTAAATGTATGGTTGTATTAAAGAGACGGTATTGAACAAATAAGAATAAGGTGTGGTCAACCGATCCTTTTTCATAAAGAGATTTTTAGTAAGAAAATTGAAGGATAGTACTTTATTTAGTTATCATCTTTAAAACTGATTGAGTAATTTAGAACAACATCCATTTGGACTGAACCATAAACCATTGTATCAAAATACTCCGAGCATAGCATCAGCTTTTCTTACATGTCTATTATCATATAAAAGCATTAGGACATTTACATGTAGACTTTGAGGGTAATGGCTTTCTAAACCAAAATGAACCCAAGAGAAATGTATATATTGATATGCATTGGGACTGGAATCAGCCATCTTTCTATATTTTTTGAATTTTATTATCAATAATTGTAAGTTTAGATGATCCATTATGTATCTTATACTATATATTTCAACTATTTTACATATACATTTTTTCATGATATTGTATTTCATTAAGTATCATGAAAGCCGTCTATGTAAAATAGTTGAAATACAATATAAGATACATAATGGATCATCTAGAAACTTACAATTACTGCTGATAAGGAAATCTAGAAATATAGAAAGATGGCACATTCCAGTCCTAATGCATATCAGTATATACATTTCTTTTGGGTTCATTTTGGTTTAGAAGGTCATTACTGTTAAGGGCTACCTGTAAATGTCCTAATGCTTTTATATGATAATAAACATGTAAAAAAAATTGATGCTATGCTAGGAGCTATTTATGATACAATGGATTATGGTCCTGTCCAAATGGACATTGTTCTAAATAACTTAGTTAGTCTTAAAGATGATAACCTGGATAAAGTATTATCCTTTGATTTTCTTACTGAAAAATCTCTTTATGAAAGAAGGATTGGTTGACCACACCTTATTCTTCTTTGCTCAATACCATCTATTTAATACAACCATACCTTTAATGGAAGATCCTCCAATAGGATTACCTAAATATGAACAATTTAGTGTAGTCTAGAGTTCTACTAGTCAGTTTGTCAAATTTGTGCTCCAAAGCAAGTCAAATTCAAAGATATCCAGTTACCTCAAAGATGGGCAATGAAATTATTTGAGTCTAAATATGACCACCCAAAGCCTCTTCAACTTCAAACTCTTACCATTGAAGAAATTAATGATGAAGTTGTCATTAACTTTGGTACACCAACGATATCTAATAAATGGGTATTTCCACTGTCTCTTGCACCCAGTCGTGCACCACCTATACCACCAGTACAACGTTCTCAGTCTACTCACATTGAGAAACAATCAACTCTCTCAAGAAGCAACTCTAGTGCAAGTTTTCACACTGCACCCTCACAATCACCATATCATACTTTCCAGTCACAAACCTATGGTCCTTGTTTTCTATCTGATTGTATGAATATGTTTAAACATGATTCAGAATGTGGATGTCTTGCTTGGCATTATAATGGTCAAGAGCATCTTGCTCGACATAAAGCTAAATGCACTACTGAACATGCACAAGAAGTTGCTAATAAAGCAACTACCAAAACTGCTACAAAAGCTGTCGCATATGCAAAACGATCGTAATCGATTAACCCTTTATGCAGTTCTGCTATGTCTTACCAAAATATACCAATTCCACAACCAACTTGACCAACCATTGCCACACCACTATGTCAACATCTTAAATTTACTGAAGATTCTCTTGGTTTACTTCACTGTAAGAATTGTTCTTACACTTTCAATCCACCTGTTACTATTCGCTTGTTCCGTGAAAAACCTGCTAATAGAGCAACTGCCAATAGAGCAACTGCTCCAAATCTCACCCTCAGCTTAAGCCTGAATCATTCATTCCCTTAGATGACTATTACTATCACATTGCCACAGTCTTTGAACCACCTACAAATCATAACCGAACTTGTCATTCTGGTTACTATAAAGAATCTGTATCTATCCGCATGATTCATTTTAGTCATCCTGTTAATATTTTCTTGAACCAAATCCTACGATTGATGAAATTGAACGCACTACTCCATATGGTGTCTTTGTCACCCCTGGTGTTATACCCTTGGTTTCGTGATTTTTTCACTGCCGATGATACCTCTACATTTGTGATCCCTTATTGGGCACAAATTGTTCGTGTTGTGGCTGGATCTGATCTTTCCAGAGAAACCAAAATGCTTAATTGGTCCAATTTATGTCACCACAAAACCATTCTTTTGGCTCATGATATTTATCTTGCTCAGCAAATCGAACACAATCGCACAACTCAATCTGTTTCTACTATTGCACAACATGCGCATGATGTCATTGCTCACTTGCAAACACTTGAAACACGCTTGAACTCAAAATTTGGGATTCGGTCCTAGCGTAAGCTAGACCTGCCTAAGAGAAAAATCTCAAGTTAGAAAAACCTGAGTTTCATATCAAGATGGAAGAAGGAGATTCTTCTGAAATAAAAATAATGTCTAGAAGCCAACGTTCTAATGGATCTTCACCATTGCCTAGAAATATTTATGAAGATCTTCAAAAACTCAAAGGACATGCTCCAGCATGGTCATATTTTGATGATTTTAATGGCATCAAAAATATGAAAAGAGTTGAAGCTTTTAGAACATGGGTCACACATCAAATTAGTCAACATCCTCTTATTACTGAAAGATAGGTTATTCTCCAAGCACTCAATGTAATGACAGGCATTGCAAAATGCACTTGGGATAATTTAGAACCTGGTTATAGAGAAGATATTCTCCATGCTGGTCTTGATTCTGTTTGTAACCAACTAGTCAAACTTTTTGTTGGAAATGCCAACAATCTTAGAAGAATTGATAGAAATAGATTCTTGAGAAGTAAATGTTGCAATCTCAAGTATCTTGATCAATATTGTCAGGATTAGTATACCTATTTCTATTATTCTGATCCTGAAGCAAAAGATATTTCAAGCCTCTATTATTCTTTTCTTCTCTTCTTTCCTACCATCAAAGATTTATGCACAAAGAAAGTTATTGATAGTTGGTTTCATACTGAACAAGATATCACTGAACTAACTTTTCCACAACTTTGTGAATATATCAAGGAGATTAATGAAGAAATGTGCCTACCCTATGTCAAGAAAAGAAGAAAAATTTTGTCCTCTTGTCTCTGCTACTGCCTGTTGGAACCTATTTCCAACATATGGATGTGATGACTACACTCATAAGTATCACCGTAAGCATTCCAAGCATCATAGTAAATATAGAAAGCATAAATTTTTTTAGTGTTCTCTCGACATTCCCAGAAGACACAAGTCCAAAAGTCATCAAGGATGTAAACATTTCAAGGAAGGTTATTTCAGACAGAAGAAATGGTCACGACAAAAAAGGTAAAATCTTTAAACCCACTTGCTACATTTACAAAGGTCCTCATTATGCTAATAGATGTCCTCAATGAGATTTTGATTGAGGCAAAAACAAAATCCGAGTTGTTCAAGAAGAAATTTGTCTCAAAGATGAAGATGAATACAATTTCATCTATGATTATGCTTCCAAATCAGATGATGTCTCTATGAATGGTAGTACAAATTCTGATTCATCTATTTATTCAGATGCTATTGATCATGCACCTGATACATTTTATGATACCCATATTCATTAGATCTATGCAACTGAATTTTGACGTTCCTCTCATAGTATTTCTGATTCAAATTTAGAAATATCCTTTTTTGGTCACATGGTTTGCCTCAAGCTAGAACCATCTAGTCTTTTCTTCAAGCCAACTGAAATTCAAATGGTCGATCTGGATTCTAAAATCTTCAAGATCAAAGATAAACTTCATGCCGTATCTACCACTCAAGGTGCTTGGCAATGTCGCAAAGAGAAGCTTAACTTGCTCCGCAGCAAGAAAGAATATACTGGTTTGCAAAAACTTTGGAACCCAGCTTCTCCTTGTTCTACTTCACAACCCTCTGTGAATTCACATTCACGTGCTAATTGGCATTGTTAATGACTCCAATTCCTTGACAAAGTTGTTGCTGAAGTACAACAAAAAATCCACTTTCTTCAGCTTGAAGAACATGAAGCCCAAAGCCAACCACCACCGTCTGCTCTTGATCAGTACTTAGCAAAGCCTTCTGATTTTTGCTCCACTCCCATTTGGGGATGCTCCAGTGCTCTATCCAGACCACCGCAATATAATCCTCATCATCCTGCTACTGACCAATATGGTCCTTTACTCCAAGCTGCCATAGCTATAGAAGGACTTCTTAGTGATGACGATGCTGATGATGAAGTTGAAGGCACAGGGGGAGAGATTTAACAAGTCCCTGAATTTCCCTCAAAAGAAGCTCAATGGGAATACGCCAACCCTTTTGGATGCAATCCAATGTGCAAAATGGTTCAAAAACAATCCGTTTGTCTAGGTATGACCCTAGGAGTACATTTCCCAAAATTCAAACAATATTCCCTACAATTCCTTTTAGATATTTGTGCCAATGCTAATTTAGCCAGATATAACTGCTTTCCTCATGATGTATGGATAGCAGTAGAAAACACCTTATATTTTGGAGAAGGAAATTATACATCTCAGTTTGTATGTCTTGTTCCTATAGAACTCCCTGATAAATCTATCCACCATATTAAATTCATAAATGTTGAATTAGATGGATATGATGGTCTTTTAGGCATGAAAGCACTTAAGTATTGGGAACCAATTACCATCACTTGAGATTCCCTCTCACTCAAAGAGAATCAGTGTAAAATTCCTCGCCTGCATACTAAGCAATGCAACACAACAAAGATTTAGCAAATAACTATCTAAAAACTTGATAATAGAATTTGGTTCACAAACCAACAGTCTACTATCCAACAACTCTTACAGTCCTTAATCAACCAGTTTCAGCCTCTACTTACTAAGGACTTATCCAAATTTCAAAGGAAGATGACCTGTAGCCTTCCTTTCGCTAAAAATCCTCTTACAGGAACATAACTTCGACCCACAACTAAGGCCAACTATTTCCCTTTCAACCAAGAAGCCTTATAAGTTCTAAAAAATGAAATAGATGATCTTCTACAATTAGAATTCATCCAGTCATCCTCATCTCCTTTCAACTGTCATGCTATGTATGTCACCAAAAAGGATGAACTTGGTCACATAACCAATGAAAAAAGATTTGTCATAAATTATAAACTTCTTAATATTTGTCTGCTTGACAACCAATATCCACTTCCATCCATGGATCACATTTGGTGCAACATTCAAGAATCAAACATCTATTCGATGTTTGATCTCTCTCGCATTTTCTAGCAAATCAAAATTGTTCAAGAAATTTAGTATAAAACTGCTTTCTCTATTCCGCAAGGACTATACTAATGGATGATTCTTCTTTTTGGTATCAAAACAACTCCTTCCATATTTAAGAAACATATGGATGACATCTTTCGAAATCACTTTGCTTTCATTGCTCCATACATTGATGACATCCTTGTATTTAGTCAGTGTCTGAAGACCCAATTTTGAACACCTCAAGAAATTTCTTGATCTCTGTAAAGAACATGGATTGCTTCTCAAACTTAGCAAGTGTCATTTACTCAAGAAGAAATTATATTTGTTGGCATCAAACTCTTGGCTCATGGTCAGATGGAAGCTTAAGAACATATTCTCTGACGTATCAACAATATGATTATAACTGACAAGGAATCCTTGCAATGATTTCTTGGTCTAGTAAATTATATTTTTAGGTTTTATTCTCACATGGCACATGATAGACACCTATTGAATCAACTACTCAAGAAGGATGCTCCAGACTTGACAGAACAACATTCTGCTACAATCCAGCAGATTAAGAACTATTGTGAACAACTACCTCCACTTGCCCTTCCAGGACCTAGTTTCAAAATAGTAGAAACAGATGCGAGTCATCATCACTGGGCTGGTGTTCTCAAAGAAAAACATGGGGATAAAGAGCTCATTGTCAGATACACATCTGAGACCTTCACAGGAGCTCAATTGAATTATCATAGCACAGATAAAGAAATTTTTGTTGTGATAAATTATTTTAAAATTTTTCAATTATTTATTGCTGACAAACCCTTTTTGTTGAGAACAGATTTACAACACTTCAAAGGGTTCTTCAAAAAGGCCTTCAAGGATCAAACCCTTTGCAGCCGTTTAGTTTCTAGATATTTTCACCTTTGAGCATGAACATATCCAAGGAAAGAAAAATATATTTGCTGACTTCCTAACCCAAGAAGGTTTTCAAGAAAAAAGTTAAAATTCACTTTGTTAGTTCAACCAACACTAATGTACTTGAAGTTCTTGACCCTTTTCAAATACCGGATTGGTCATTCTTTCAACGTCAGTAACATCATCAAAGTGAGACTGTCAAGCATAATCTAGTTCAAGACCAAATTCTTAGTTGGTTACCCTTGCAGTCATGTGCAAATTTTAGCTTCTATTGCATTCCCTATGAAGAAGAAGCTAACACTTTGTGTTTTCACAATCCTTGACCATGTGTAATTCTCAGTTATTATGGATGCAAGAACATAATAATGGCCAGATCTTCTAGTTCCAATTAAATCATGATTATAACATTCCACCATAAAATTCTAATCGAAGCTCTAACCTTGAACGACTCCTTCAAGATATTGGGCCTCAAGGAGTTTATCTTTCAAAAGATCCTACTCATCGCATTAGAAAATTGGCACACAACTTCCCTTGGTGGATACAAAAAGATCATTCCTGTTCCGACCTCGTTGTCTGTCATACTACCAATATTTATTGGCATAATGAAATCGCATATGACGAAGACATTCCTAATGGTCAACCTGAAGGTAATGAATTTAGCTAAGGATAATTCGGTATATCCAATGAATATTCTTCCAACTTTGATCTTGCATCACCATACCCTTTTGGAGGAGATTCAGATCCTACTCAATCAGCTTTTGATTGATCTAACTTGCTTCGGTAAGCCCACTACCAAAAAGTGGACACAAGATGCTAACTTATGAATAAAATCGTAACTCCACTACATTAATGTGAAGACAAGTTATCATCCTCATGATTAAAGATGCCTTTGTCGTACTTGCTTTCGGCTGTAAAGTAACCGCACTACGAGATGCAGGTCCCTTTCTCTTTTGTCGATATCTTTAATGTAGACACTATTTGTCTCCTTTTCGTGTGTCCTTCATCTACCCACAAAACTCAAAAAATTATGTGAATCTTGTCATCCTTTCTTCCTATAAAAAGGATTAAAAAATCATAACATAGGAAAAATGTTTTGAGTCTAGCTTAGAATATGAGTCTTAGGAAAACTTAGTATCCTCTTTGCTCTGCAACTTCGGTTAATCCTAGTGAATGAGAATGGACAAAAAAGTACATATTTGCTAAACCATTGTTGATGCAGTTTATAAATAAAAGGGGTACATATTTGTTAAAGAAAGATGTTTTGAATGTATGAAAAAAAGTACGATCACTTTAATCCCAAAAATAAAGATGATGTAAAAAGTGTAAGCATGTGATAATTAGATGAGAAAAATACCTTCTTCTACTATAAAGACCAAACAATGAAAAAAATATTTCATTTATCATGAGCATCCAAACAACATGGATACGAGAAAATGATAGTGAAACATTCATATATTTCAATTATTGCAATGGATTCCACATTCTTAATGAATATAGTATAAGTAAAACAATGCTAATTATATTTATAGATTTTAATAAAATCATTAAATTTATTTTAGTAAAAATATATAATTTATCAAGTGTTTATTCATGTGTAATACCAGTTATATGTCTTGTTTGTATTTGATGAACAAGAGGTTAGTATACCTATTACATGAGTCATATCCTCAAAAAATAAAGTTGAGGATATAAATAAATGACTGACAAAAGTTTATAGAAGAGGGAACAATGTAAAAAAAATTGGAATGTCAATATATGACAAATGATTCTTGTGCTGAGATTGAAGCAATCAAGTTTTCTTTATTTTTCTTTAATTTTTATTTATATTAAAATACACTCATCAAGCTTCATCAATCATGATCAATCAAATCTAATCAATCCACCATCTTGGGATATTCATCCTAATATTTGTGTTGCTTAACACTATCCTTGCATTGTCGTGCATCCTCAACAATGCTATCATCATCAATCCCATCAACATCTCAATCCTTGCATTGTTGTGCATGGTCAACAATGTTATCGTCATCAATCCTGATCAATCAAATCCTTGCATTATTGTGCATCCTCAACAATGTTATCACCATCATCAATCCATCAATTTGATCAAACAATCTTAGCTTGGTTTTCAAAAAAATCCAAAAACAGAGCACTGATATCATCAGACACATCCTTATCCAAATTGTCAAAATCATGCGAAAATCCAAAAACATCCAAAACATCAAAAAATCCAAAAACATTCATAAAACATAAAACATCAAAAACATTGGAATCCAAACTACATCGTCTCTGAGCTTAAACGTAAGGAAGGCTAATCTTTGATCAACCACCGAAACATAAAAATCCAAAAACATTCGAAAAACATCAAAATCCAAAAACATCCAAAAAAACATCAAAATCTAAAAACATTCATAAAATCTCTAAAAATCCAAAAACATTCAAAAATCGAAAATAAAAACATTTGTAAAATCTTGACAATACCAAAAATAGCCTCAAAACATTCCAAAAAATGTCAAAAACATCCAAATATTTGAAAAAATCCATTTGTCTCATCTAGCTTTCACTTGCAATAATCAATCATCCATAATAAACTGATCATCACATTCATCCTTTGGCAACACAAACAGAAACAAGAACAACAATTAGCAAAAGAAAGCTTCAATCACAAAATCAAAATCAAAACAACCGACCTCTGAAACAAAATCAAACTCTTGATCATTTTCAGACATGTCAATCAACATTATATCGACAACCTATCAATCAACTTATTAACCCATCATCATCCTATACAATGCATGTCCTAGGATATATCGTTCCGACAATGGGAATCATTTTGGATATCACTTTGATCCTTATCCTATCAAAACAAATCCTTTAGCAGAGATATGAAGAACATTGACTTGTTTTGTGACTTGATCTTTTTCTTTTGATTTATCTCTTTATTACACTCTTTCCAAGGACCTCGATATCCAAATGAAGGATTTAGAGAGATAGGAATGGGGCAACGATCATTATCTTTATCTATTGTGCTTGTTAACATTCTTGTAAAATAACTTGGCTTAATACTTGCTTGTTAGTACTCTATATCACATGTCAAGTGTGAACAAGAATACCCTATTTACATTTGTCGAAGTCAAAGTCCATCGCAGACTAGGCAGGCCAACGCCATCCCGTCTTTATACCTTGATGCATCAATATACCTAATGCAGTGTGTTATCAAACATAAGGTAAGTAGCCCTTTAAGATCCCAATCCTTGATAAGCAAATCATCATCATTTATCATCATCATCATCATCTATCTATCTATCTATCATCATCATCTCTAATAAAGCAAGTACACGATCATGGACTTGTTGATCCTCTTGTCATCATCTCATTTTTGCTTAACATAACATCACCAATGCATCCATCATGCATTCATCCTCAGACATCTAGAAAATCAAGCCACAAGATTTCACATATATCATTCACATCATACATAATAGGAAACATCAATCATTTCATATGCATTGCATTTGCACCATCATCATCCATTCCATAATCACAGCATATCATATCATCAATCTCATCCATCTCATATCATATCATCATTTAAGTTGTTTAAGATAATATAGATTTGTTATTCTAAGCATCTTAGAACCATCTCATTTGCATCATCACCCATAACCATCCATCTTGAACCTATTTATCGTGAGATCGACCCTCAAATTGAAACTTTTCGCTCGATCTCTCGAGGGGGCAATGTACTGGTACTTCTCCGCTAGGGTATATCCAAAAATAGAAAAAATTTTAAATTTGATCACGAAGAAGAGTTCTTCTTCGAACCAATGCAACAAGTACATTGCTTCCAAAGAGGGGCAAAATGTAGAGACACGCCAATTG
Organism: Sequoia sempervirens; assembly: GCA_007258455.2. NCBI lineage: Eukaryota > Viridiplantae > Streptophyta > Pinopsida > Cupressales > Cupressaceae > Sequoia > Sequoia sempervirens. Next base: position 45,809 of record VDFB02010859.1, on the reverse strand, counting down.
ACATTATGCATCACATTCGCCATCAAATAAATAAATCAAGCTTATTTATCAATCTCCTAAAGTCATCAGCTTAAATCAAATAAATCAAACTTGATCTTATCATCAACCTTTTTAATCAAATAAATCAAACATCCATCATAATGCATATTCCATCCTTCTTGATTTAAATAAATCAAATATTTAAGTCATAAAAGTCAAAGCATCCTAATCATCATCCTAGCTAATTAATCCTAATTAAATCTAAGCTAATGCATGTCACATCCTAACCACTTGCATTCTCTAGATTTGGCCACTTGCACATGAAATGGCGTTTAATTGATTTATCAAAATCTTTATTTTCAACTTGGCATAAAGGGAGAATATTCTCCAAGTTTGAATCTCCCCCAAAGTGGACATGTACACCCAACGTAGCATTTATGAGGCCTTACATGTCTCTTACATGTCCCCTTCCAAAGTCAAACTCAGCATTCATTGCACAAATTTGAATTCAAATTCTCCCTCTCATGGGAACACTTCCCAAATCTTGCACATCCATTGGCCTATCATCACTTGACAAGTGGCCTCTTTTAATTGGCCTGTTTCTTAGTCCCACATTGGTCCCTCTTCAACACTTAGCATTTGAAAATCTTTAAATAGAGGCTTCATCCTCAAACAAATCCTCCACAAAAATCTGACACAAGGTTAATCTCTTCAATGGGGAGCTAATCTTGTCCACACCATCTTCATATCATATTCATGTCAATTGTATCATCTAGCTTATTTATCAAGGATTGGGAAAGGGCTATTTTCAATAATAGCACTAATCCAATATGGGATAGGTTTGAGCATGCTTTTCTTTTGGTATTTCATCACTTTGTTTATTAAGCATGATTCAAGATCTCATATGGATGCTTGATTTGTTGTATTTGACTTGGCATTATTATTAATGTTCATTTAAGTGAAGTATTTGCAGGTTTAGCAACCACAACTAGAAATAGAGGAATAAAAAATAAATACAACTCTGATAAAGCATGATAAACACATACAAAGGGCATCAAGATATACCAATTTTGGTTCTTGTGATCAAGGGAAATTCCAAATTTTGTTAAGGGGTTAGCACAATAACATTAAAATTCCTATGAAATAACAAAGCACAAAGGAAATAATGTGAAGACAAAAGGGACAATGTTACCCTAAGTCTCCACCTTCCATGGTTGACCTTTGTTACACCTCCTAGCTTGCAGTAAATAAAATGTGCCCTTAGATTTGTATGAGCAACTATGACAAATGACTAAGCCCTATGCAAGTGTTGAAGGATTTGCATAAAATAAAATGACCTTGCAATGGACTAAAATGACTATGACTGTAAGTGACTATGACTGTAAACTAATAGTAGCATAAAGTGAAATCTAAGCATGAAAGAGACCAAGAGCTAAGAGAGCCAGAGAGAGGTGCCCAAATGAGAACAAAATTGCCATTTTATAAAAACTACAATTTTGAATGTGTGGCCAGGATGAGAAGATGACAAGAACCCTAGAATCAAAGATCAAGATTGAATGTTGCAGTATGCATTAGGGTTAGGTCAAAATTAGGGCAATGTCAAGAAATGAATGGCCAAGATTGAATTATAAGATAATTCAATCAAGGGTCGAAATTAAATGAGATGTCAAAAGATAAGAATTAATTTGGAAGATAAGACTGGCACAGACAAAGAGGTTGCTGGAGAAATTAAATAATAAAATTTATTTACTCTAGGTGACAGTAAATAATTAATAAAGATATTATTTAATTATGGAGGAATGTGACAAAGGAATCATTTTGAATTAAATAATGATTTAATTCAAAATTCAAGAGAATTGACTAAATTAAATAAACTCAAATTTATTTAATTTATGAGAAGAGCAATGACAATTAAATAATTAAAAATAAATATTTAATTATAGTGAGTGGACAAAAAATTAAATAAATAATAATTTATTTAATTTAGAAGAAGGGACTTAATTAGTGACATAATTAAATAAATAAAATTTATTTAATTAATCAAGGAGAATAAAGATAAAAATGAATTAATTAAATAATTAAAATTAAATAATTAATAGAAGACATATGACTTTAGAAAATAATTAAATAATTAAAAATTATTTAATTATTTAAGAATGAAAGGGCAATGTTGAATAATCTAAGAGTTGCAAGCCTAGGACAATTTTATGTATCTACAGCTCTCTATACCTTTATTAACCAGAACTGCAATCATCATCTATTATATCGATTCTTTATATAACACACAATGAATTTCCCATACCAAGAATTTCCATCACATTCCACAATTGTGAATGCACTAAGACTCTAAAAACTCAAGAAACAAGACATTCTTATGGCCGTAAAAATTAAATAAATCCAATTTGTTTTAGGGTATTCACTTGTTGGAGAAAAAAAGTATACAATAAAAGCACAATTAATTCCCAGCTGGAGTCTAAGCTAAAGTCTTTAGAGGACAAAATTCTTAATTGTTCAATTCAAGATTAAATAAACAAGAATCATTTGTTTCAAAAAGCTCAACCCTTACATTCATTTTCTAAATAGAATATAACTGGGAAAAATGGTAGAACCTAATGATGCACTAGGGGAGGTCCTACAATCTCACTAAACACAATTCCAATCAATGATCACAATTTCCAAAACATAAATCCATCCAAATCTCACCATTTCACCAAATTCCCTCTTTTCCCTTGTAGCACTGGGAAACCACTAAATCTGGTTTCTTCCCACAATCACAAATCTTCAGCCAACAAATCAACTCACATCAGGGAACTATTTCAGAGGTCAACAACATATCAAAAAATCACTTATGATTGTTTTGAATCAATTTCACCAAATCAGACTTTTCCCACTTTTTAGGGCTCTAATTAGCCCTCTTTTACAAAGAGACCTATCTCTAATCCTTTCCAAATTGTTTGAAACCCTGGGGAAGCATTTCCTACATTCCAAAACCTCATAAACTTTAATCAAATCCTAGTAATACCAAAATTCATTGGGTGAATTACCAAACCCTCCTTTTTAGCCTACAAACTAGGGGTTTAATGAAAATCCACTACCCCACACTCATACAACCTTGTCAATGCTTCAATTTGGTTCAAAATGACCTACACCTACTCAAAACAACACAAAATAATGTTGCCCCAATGCTTACCACACTTTGACTCATCAAATCCCCTATTTTCACATGTAAAACTTTAATTTTCCTACCAAGGGCCTCATGCCCAACACCCTACTTGGCCTCCCTTGCACTTACAATGCACAAAACCATCTAATTCCTAAATAAAAAATACCATTCCACCTAATTACAGTGACCACAAACAAGTGAATGGTTTTAATTCATTATTTTGTCTTCAAACTATTGAAAATAGAATACAAACCTGCAATGAGAGAAACTAGCAAATCTTTTACCAAACTCTATATTAGGGCCTCAAATCAAGTGGAGAACAAAGCCATCTCATGCCACTCAAGGTTCCAAAATTAATTTTTCTTAAAACCCTCTTCTACGGGCTGTACAGACACATGAAATAAAGAAAAATCAGTAAATGATGAGAAAAGCAAAGTTGTAACAAAGGAATTTTTATTCAAATCTTTCGAAATCTTCAAGATCCTCCTTCCATCAAGTTTTTACAACATATTCATAATGTTACCATTCTAAAACTAACTCTCCAACTTCTTCGAACTTCCTTTTGAAAGGCTTGACCATTAAACTTCCTTGAATTGTACAATTTTGCATTTTTAGCAACTCTACAACTTTTAAAGTAACTTTTCCCATATTTTGCATTATTTGCAATCTATACCTTTTTGACCCCTAAATGCCATCAAAATTGGCTTATTACAATGTAAAATTGTCTTTACGACCTTATTTCATGCAAACATACCAAAACTATAGCCTAGACATCTTCAATATTTGACAACTTTTAACTAATGGTGTTGTTGCACCATACACCCCAGCTTTAAAGTTTTCCAAAGTATCTTGGAACTCTTTATCCATCTTGCTCAACTCTTCCTTTAATTCTGTAACCTCTTTGTCAAACTTTTCTTGTCTCTTTCTCTTCTTTCTCTCTTCCTTTGCTTGCAAATACCTTCTCAATATCTCCATCTCTTCTAGATGGCCTCACAACTCACTTTTCCTCAACTCTCTCTGCCTTCACAATGGCAACAACCAAGTTCTTCTGACCTGCATAAAACCACAACCAACACCAAAAACAAACCACAATACCACAACTCATTAGCCCAAATCTTTCTCAGACTCTGATACCAATCTAATGCAAGTACAAAGGAAGAAATCAACACCTTGACACACTTATTAAACTATATTTCCCTCTAAATCACTATTCAACTCAAAAAATCAAAATAAGAGTTTCAAATTCATTCAAGATCTTCAAAACACCTTAAAAATTCTTAATTCAACCAAATAAAACAAACACAAAGTCCATTCTTCCAAAATTTATCAATTCATTGTGACTGTCCCATTGTGCCACCATGGTACTTGCCTCCAAATTTTGTTTCCACTCTTTGAACAAGTTTACTAATCTTGAATCAACATGAGAAGACACACTATTCATCCCAAGAACTCACCCTCAATGATTTGATGGACAAGTCTTCAATAAGTAGTGTTATTCCTTGTGGCCATGCCCTCTAGTACTGTCAGAAATAATTCTTATTACAAGCCACATCTCAAGACTGTATTTACTATTTTGAATACCCCTTACTTGCCCCTAAAACATATTAGAAGTTAAATATATGTTTCTTTGGTAAAAGTGTTCAAATATGACTATCTACACTGCCAAAACAGGGCTAATTTATGTCCCCTTCCATTAGGGCCTTATTGGATGTCCAACCTCCACACACAAACTCATTGTTACAGTGCTTCTCATGGATATATTTTGACTTGTTTATGCTCAATTAACCTTTAGAGGGTCATTTCCATGCTTATTTTGTCAAACCCTAGGTTAGGTTTCCTTCACAATTCTATCTCAGACTGTCATATATAGTTTTATAGTCAAAACAACACAATGCTTTGATGCACTAGGGGAGGTCATGCAATCTCACTAAACACAATTCCAATCAGTAATCACAATTTCCAAAACATAAATCCATCCAAATCTCACCATTTCATCAAATTCCCTCTTTTCCCTTGTAGCACTGGGAAACCACTAAACCGGGTTTCTTCCCATAATCACACCTCTTCATCCAACAAATCAACTCACATTAGGGACCCATTTCAGAGATCAACAACATATCAACAAAACACTTATGGCTATTTTGAGTCAAATTCACCAAATCGGACTTTTCTCGCTTTCTAGGGTTCTTTTACAAAGAGACCTATCTCTATTCCTTTCCAAATTGTTTGAAACCCTAGGGCAGCAATTCCTACATTCCAAAACCTTAGAAACTTCAATCAGATCCCAGTAATACCAATATTCATTGGGTGAATTACCAAACCATCCTTTTTAGCCTACAAACTAGGGGTTTAATGAAAATCCACTACCCCACACTCATACTACCTTGTCAATACTTCAATCTGGTCCAAAATGACGTGCATTTGCTCAAAACAACACAAAATAATGCTTCCCCAACACTTACCACACTTTGACTCATCAAAACCCCTCTTTTCACATGGAAAACTTCAATTTTCCTACCAAGGGCCTCATGCCCAACACCCTACTTTGCCTCCCCTGCACTTACAATGCACAAAACCATCTAATTACTAAACAACCAATACCATTCCACCTAATTATAGTGACCATAGATAGGTGGAATGGTTTTAATTCATTATTTAGTCTTTAAACTGTTGAAAACATAATACAAAATTGCAACGAGAGAAACTAACAAATCTTTTACCAAACTTTGTATTAGGGCCTCAAATCAAGGGGATAAAAAATCTATCTCATGCCACTTGAGATTCCAAAAGGATTTTTTCTTAAAACCCTCTTCTATGGGCTATACACACACAAGAAATAAAGAAAAATCAGTAAATTATGAGAAAAGCAGAGTTGTAATGAAGGAATTTTTATTCAAATCTTTCCAAATCTTCAAGATCCTCCTTCCATCATTTTTTTACAACATATTCATAATGTTTCTATTCTAAAACTAACTCTCCAACTTCTTCCAACTTCCTTTTGAAAGGCTTGACCGTTGAACTTCCTTGAATTGTCCAATTTTGCATATTTAGCAACTCTACAACTTTTAAAGTAACTTTTCCCATATTTTGCATTATTTGCAATCTATACCTTTTTGACCCCTAAATTCCATTAAAATTGGCTTATTACAATCTAAAATGGTCTTTAAGACCTTATTTCATGCAAACACACCAAAACTATAGCCTAGACAACATCTTCAATATTTGACAACTTTTAACTAATGGTGCTCTTGCACCACCTGGATTCTCTTGTTTGCTAGAGGAAGTTTTGTTACAGAGCTCAACACTTCTAGCTTGCAGCTTCAACACACATCCAAGGTCTCAACGAACACTACAATCCCTAATTTCAAAGCCTCCAAAATCCATAATCAAACTTTCAGGAACCAGAAAACTCCAAGAACAAGAAAAATCATTCATTGTAGAGCTCCAATATTAGTTTTCAAAAAACAACCAAAAAACCCCTTTCTTTGTTATCCCTAACTAATTTATTTACTATCCTTTATTTCCCATTACTCCATGCACTCTTAAAGTTAATTATTATTATTTATTTAATGGTCTTTAATCATTTACCATACTTTAATATTTGCACACACTAAATCGAGCAATTTAAACATTAATGTATTAATTTAATTCTTCATTTCAATTTTGTTTGCATAATGTCATAGTTTAATATATTTATTCTTTACATTCCCTTACTAAATCATGATGTTAAATTTATTTAAATTAAATAAAGACATTATTAATATTTATTTAATCAATACTTATATTTTATAAAAGCTTTTATTTTAATTATTCCAAAGCCTTTTAATTTCAATAATCTTTATTTTAATATAACAATTAATCAAATTACAATCAACCAATTCAAACAAATACACATAATACCCAACAATACCATACCCCACGATGAAGATGGAAAATAGGACCATGACACAAGACACAAATGGACAACACTACCAGGGTGACATGGATACACATCCTCGTTGAGGATGATGGTTCAACATGGGGAACCTGTTGCTATCTCCAAATCAACTATCTCCATTAGGTATAAGGCACACTCAAACCTTGTAATTTAGGTGGAGTCAATGCCTGGTACCTGCAACCTACAACAAACCACATGGTTGAACATGTACATAGACAAACAATCAAACACATTGTGAAAGGAAAATTGTAGCGTCACAGGGCACTCACAAGCGAGAGATGTGAAACTCTTCCCCTTCACCAAAATACATCGATGCATAATAATCAAATACCAAAATCATGATAAGAACATAGATCAAGAATCACATAATACTCATGGAAATAATAACCCACTCAATCAAATAAACCATAAACTAGTCATGACATAAAGATAAACATCAGTGATAAAATAGAATCAACTACCATCATAGTAATGAGTCCAACATTGAGCAATGTATCATAATGTCTAAATACAAACAAGTCACAATCAGGAACAAAAGCAAACTAAGGGGCACTACATGAACTATCTTCCATGTACTTGTATTGTACTAAATATGTTGTATCATGTAATATAATTTTGATGTACTCTTGCCATATGTATATGAGGATACACTATTGTAATGATGAAATGTTGTAATTATTTGTGAGCTCTCTCTTATAATAGATAATTTAAATGATGTATCTTCCATTTTTGAATTAATCTTTGATGTTATGATATTGATGACATGAATTGAATGTTCATATTGTTGATTATATAGTGTGGTGGATTTAATGTATTCTTTAATGTTAAACAAATCATGTTAATAGATTAATTCTTGTTAGTTTGGTTAATGGGATTCTAGTAGTGTAGTCATGGAATCTTAGAGGGATTAGTGTAGATTACATGTTAACTTATGTTAGGCAATCCTAGTTTGTTGCACTTCAAAAAAAATGTATTATTTTGAAAAGTTGTAGTGTGTTGTCCTCTAGGGTTCTATGGTGGGGCGTTACACATGGTATCAAAGCCAGGTTCATACACTAGGCACTCTAGATACATATGAGCCCATTATGTTGTCATAATTGTGTGTATTCTTGTAATTAAGTTTTGTTCCTTTTGTCGTACTGTCTAAGCAACCCGATACTTGTCCTTTTATGATGTTGGTCCAATAGTGTAGAAAATTAGTGGAAATGATAGGACCCTTTGTGTAGTGTGCAATGCACCGATATTCTCTCTATTGGGGATGTATTATGGACCCTTGTGTAGCCTTGTGATGTGTCTCCCGGTGATGTGAATTTGTGTGTATATGTGAAGAATGTGTGTTTTGCATATATAAATATGTTGTGTTTTGTGAAAGTGTAGAATTTTGATGTAGATAGATATGTAGATGGTCTACAAATGATTTGATTATTGAGTTTGGTCTTTAGATGTGTCTTGGTGAAAGGGATGGTGTCACATTACTCATTCATGATTACCCTGCTATGCTGCAATTTCCTTTCACGACGTGTCTCACTATTTGATTATATATATGTTGTTCAACCATTTTGTTTGATACAAGTTACAGGTACCAGAAATCAACTCCACATGAATTTTCAAGTCAGAGCGTGTCTTAAACCCAATGGAATATGTTGATCAAAGACAACATTTGGTTCCCTATCCTAGCCATCATCCTCATAGAGGATGAGTATCCAAGTCGATACCCTGTTAGTTTTAAAGTTAATCTGTGTCGTATGAAGTTTTTCTTTTTACCTGGCCAGGTATTCATTTTACATTTGGTTGATTGAGTTTACTTATGTTTTATTCTAACCTTGCGACTTCTAGGAGTAAGTCAAATCTTAGGGGGGGAGGATGTAGTGCCCCACCCCAATTCACTCTTTCATGATGTCTGACAAATGTTGTTTTGGGTTATTTGATTTGGATTGTTTGATTTAATGTGTTTGATTTTTTGATTTAAAATCATTTGATAACGAGGGTTTTGATGATTTGACGCATTGAAATAAACCATTAAGCTAATGGCATACATTTGATATATAAGTAAATAAAAAATATAAATGTATATACTAAAAGTTAACAATAAAATAAAATAAATAAGTATTAATATAATGAAATAAATTTTAGCATAATAAAATAAATAATAATAAATTTAGCTATTGATAGTAAAGAATAAATGAATTAATTATTTAATTTTTTGAGGGAATGAAGGCGGTTTCAAAACAGTTTCCAAGGAAAACTAAGTGGGAGGTCGGCAAGCATTAAAGAAGGAGAAAATGGAGCTATTTTAGAAGGGCTTAGTGGGCGCCTTTTTTTGGGGGGGATATATCCCTATTGCAAAAAACAATGGGAGTCCATTCAACCGATCTTGGGGGAATTCCTTTCCTTTAGCCTCTACACTTGCTTGCTTGTCTATGCCACCACTCTTTGCATAGTTGTTGTTGGCTATGTGTGAGAGAGAGGGATTTTTGTTCTTTCTGGGAAAAAGACATACATCATCTAGTCAAGGGAAAAAAAAATTGGATTCTAATACATAGAAGGAGAGGGATAACAATAGGATTCAAGGTGTTCATGTTGAAGGAGGATTTCTCAGGGTCATTGAGTAGAAACGATCAACAGAGTTGTAGAGAAAAAGAGGAAGTAGGGAGCGCAAGAAAAAGAGTGAAGAGTGAAAGAAATAGAGGTAAGATTCGTTGTGAGGGGGAAAGAAAAAATGAAAGTAAGGGAGATACTAAACAAAGGTCATTGGAAAGGATTATTATTCTAGGTATGATTTAGAATTCATGTACTCAAGCAACATTAAATTGAATATTCTTATGCCTTGACTGTGCCTCTGTATTTTGCATGTTCTTTGTATGTTTATACCTTCTTGTGAATTCTATTGTGGAATCAAGAAATGAAACCATACCCATGTTCATTGAAACTAATTTATTCAAGGTTTTGAAGTTCCAAATTGGCTGCAGTTCAGAGGACATGGCGTAGGTTTTAAAATCTTGTTTTCAAATATATCCTTCTAACGCACGTCCTGCAATCATAGCATAGCTCGAGTCATCATTTCCTCTAAAAAATTGTGATAGAAATTTGAGTTCTTGATCTATGTATTCCCATATTGTGAGGATTCCTAATCGAACAATTGAATTCTTTCCTACATTATTTATTTCATTGTCTTCCAAGCATGATATGTAGTATGCAATATGTGTTCTCAATGCTAGTTATTTTGGCACCTTTTTTGTTAATGCTATGCATGTCATAACAATATCATCCTCATCTTCATGGGTAATTTAATAGATGACTCTAGAGTTCATTGTACCAAAAGTGAGATTATTTTTTAGACCTCTCTGAATCGGATTGGACAAACTGGGTCATTGGTGTAGAGTTTTATGTAAATTCAAATGTCGATTAACCTGTGTGAGTGAATGGAGGACTATTTCATGTCGATAACCCTTACTATGGTCTACTATGCATTACACCCTTCCCTTATCACTTTAGCTAAAGTCATGGAATTTGATTTAATGGTGTCCTTGATATGTAGTGATTGTTGATTTTCTAAATGCCAATAAAGTCAATCATGAAGGTGCTACAGATTGCTTAGCAATGAGGTTAGTACAATATTGCATACCACAAAATATATCTAGTGTACAATTGAGTCTTGTAGTTTCTTTGCCTCCATGATTTCCTTGGGATTTAGCCTCAAGTACATTTTGTTGTAACTTGCTTCCTTTTTCTTTGGTCTTTCCTCCAAAATAAACTGCCACATATCCTTGTCTGAGCCTGTACTGTTGGAGGAATAAATTCACATCTTGAGCTTGTACCGAATCATACTGACCTGGTCAAATTCACAAGATATGTCTCAAATAGATTGGGTATGTTATCTCCTTTTTTTTAATTTTTTAATGAATAAAGATAGAGACTGCTTATACCACTAGAAACATCTGCAAGCTTACACAAGCAATGTACATGTGAGAGATAAAGGCACAGACCTAGGATTTGGAAATACACATTTCACTTCCTCTAGAATGGCCCAAAGGGAATGTTTGAGATCTTCAAATTGAGTGTATGACGTGTCTTTTCTACCTTGAATGAACCTATATGTGTGTGTGTGTGTGTGTGTGTGTGTGTGTGTGTGTGTGTGTGTGTGTTGTGGGGGCATATAATTATTGATTCATTGATGTATAAATTTATTTGTTCCCTTTGTATATTAAAGACAACATTTCCTTATAAATTAAATATGTATATATATATACATATAAATATAAATATATATATATATGTATATACATTAACTTATAATTTGGAATATTGAATTCTGCTTTCTAATTTTATATGTGTATATATGTATGTATAAATATATCCCAATTATAATAGAAGTTATGAGTTCATGATATTGTGTTAATTATGGAAATGAAATAGCAAAAGAAAGTTGACATATTTTCATTATGATGAATGATTTTTTTGGTTGAGTTATAAAATTACCATGGCACTAGCCTTTGAGTAAAAATGTGATTGTGAAAGCAATGTATCTTGCGGTGATTTTTGGATATATTAGTGTTCATGTATGTAATAATTATCGTGGAAATGATGTCTCTCTTAATGGAATGTTGTTTTTTTATTAGTTTGGAACATTGTGCTTGATTTTGCGATTGGAATGTTTTAGGGTATTATTGTTGCCGCTCTAAAGTAGATTCTTTTTGTGTTATGGAATTGGGAGTCTTCTAGAGGTTTGGAAATCATGTTGAATCGTTGTGTTGATCCTTGAAGTTGGTAATATTGTGCTTGTGATTTGTTGTTGTGGATATTAGCCATGCACTTTGTATTTTTTATTACAGTCATGTTTGAGAGTGAGATGGTCCATGCCTTGCTCAGGTTACGTAGGGTGATCCCACAAAGCTGGTTTACAATTTCTAGAAGATTCTGATTTTTGCTGAAATATAATTTTTTTTAGAAAATATAATGATTTAAGCCTTAAAAAGTTCCATTTAAATCATTCCAATTGAAGAGGGTTTGATCAAACTACCTTAGATCAAACCCCCTTGGATAGAACCCTGCTAGTTTTAAACCATACCTATAACAAAGTCTCTTTTACACCTATCAAAATGCTGATAAAAAACCACTTTTGATTTACCTTTTGGGGGATCAAATGAATTCATTTAAAATTTATTTTTTGTAAGTATGTAGTCCTTATTATAAGCTTCCCAAAAAGTATAATTTTAAATAAATTTAATTTAATTATTATATTTATTTTTTATTTTTTGTGAATGTAGGTTTTTCACCGAAAATCAAGCTCTCTGTTCTGCACATGTGGAATGTAGTGTCCCTCTAGTTGTTGCACTTTGATTCAGTTTGTTTATGTTTAGTTGATAGTTGTTTTAGCTGTTTTTGATACTATGCTATTTTATTTTAGTTATGGCACTTCTATTATGTTAGTTTTATACTTTTTTTATGATACATTAGAGACATTGTTGATCATCTTATTATGTTTGTGTGGCGATCTTATGTTGAACATTATTGTGTTATGGTTTTATGTTGTTTTGGAGAATTAGTGTGTTTATGATGATGTATCTGATGTTGTTTATGAAGTAGTATTGTATGTTAGTCTTTGTGAAGGAGATAGTGTAGCATAACTCACTTGTGAATACCCTACTACATTGTGATTCTCTTTCATAGTGTGATTATCAATTTATGCAGATATATTTGACAGTGTTGTTTTATGTAGTTTGTAGGGATTGGGCATCGACTCCACCTATTTTTTCAGGTTTGAGCATGCCATGACCCAATGGAAACATGTTTTAGAGATAATGTCAGGTCCTTTGGCCATCATTCTCAGATAGGATGATTATCTGTGTTGTCACCCGCCATTGTATTGTTGTTTGAGTCCGTTGTGTTGTTCATGTTTGTGTCTTGTTTGAAAATTAATTAATTTGTTAAATTGTTTATTAATTAATTTATTTGATTAATTGTAATTTTATTTAAATGTTAAATTAAAATAATTGTGTTTATGGTTTGATTTATTAAATTAAATTAAACGGGATATTTATTTAAATATAATTGTTAATTTTAATGTGCAAACTTAAATAAATGAAAAGTAGATATTTTGAAGGGTTTGTTTTCAATAGATTATGAATAAATATCTAAAATCTTGACTCAAACTTAGAAAATGTTATCTTGGGTAATTGTTTAATTAGAACTATCTGATCAATCTTGATTGCATGCTGACTATTAGTTAAGTTATGTGATTATGAGTTAATTGAAAGGAATTAAAAGCTTTGGTTATGCAAAAGTTGTGCACAAAAATTTTGGTTTTTGAAAAAGAAAACTTTCATGATAATTTTGGTTTTTGGGGAAAAAGCTTCTCTATGTTTTGGTTGAAAAGTTTTGGAGACAGTGAATTTGAAGGATTTGTGCTTTTGGGGAAAATAAAGAATTGCAGATTTTCTGGTTCTTGCTTCAATCTACATTGGATTTGAGAATATAATCCAGGTTCTCTTCTTTTGATTACCATTTTCCTGAAAAGTAAGCTTCTATATGTATTTTACACTATATGTTCTTCCCTGTGGTAGAATTTGTTTGTTGAATCTTCTGCACAAACATTAGAAAATAAATTGTCATTGCTTACTATTGAAATAATTGAGGAAAATTTTAGAGAAATGAAAGCTAACAAAACCTAGCTATAATTAAACTAAATCTCAGAGTTACTTAAACGATATGCATGCTAGCCTCTTAGACCACTTTTTTTAGACTCAGTCATTTGTTTGCATGGCGTCCTGTTGCCTTTCAATGAATCTTGTATGGGATTCGACCTTCCCATAAGATACTTGTTGTCTAGTTTAGTATTGCATGCTATTTGGTCAATCATAGGCATTTAAAGTTAGGCTATCTTGCACTATTGATTTGTATGAACCATGAGAAGCTTGAGTTTGGCTGTTATGACAACCTAGGAAGCATCGTTCCTCGCATAATTAGTTTGTGAATGGGATTCAATCTAGAATTGCATGAAAACATGTCATTTTCCTTTTACAATATTCAATGCCATAGTGATGACATAGTCTTGTCTTGATTTTAAAAAAAGTCTTCTTTATTTGGTGGTGCGACCTTTCTATGTTAGTTGCTTGACTTTAATTGTGTTTCTTTTGATGTCAATCTACTTGTGTTCATCTTCTTGGCTGCTTGGAACAAACCAAGCTTAGGTTGTACTATGTGAATTTCTTACTTTAATCTACTTTTGTTCCCATCAGAAAATGTAAATTTGTAAATGGTGTCTCCACCTTACTTCTGAGTCTTGTGTTTTATTCTCTTCTCACCTTCTAATAGAGGTCACTAGAACACCCTATTCTCTTGTATTTTGGCTGGTGGCATATACCATGTAATTGGATAAAATAATTGATGATTTAAGTTCCCTAGTTCTATCCCTAAGTTGGCACTAAATGACTACAATTATTTATTACATGCTTACTATAGTGTTTATGTTTGAAAATGAATGTTGGAATTCGATAATGCCACTATTTACTTGCACTATTATCCATCTCTAATATTATCTTCAAAAATAAATGGAAATAACTTCTCTCATTTTGCAACCGTAACCATCTTAATCTTGGAGGAAGTTTGGCTTGCTTGTCTACTCTAAAGCCGTTAATGAATAGATAGTACAAATGAAGAAGTTGAGGACCTATGACCAGAGTATTTAATTCTCTTGGTCCACACAACATTTTAAGCCTTTTCCAATTACCTCCATTCAGTTGAAGCTAAGAGAAATTGATATTATTAGTCATGGTATTAAGAGGTGTCTCATTCCCTATTTCCTCCTTTGGTTTGCTTCCTCTTGCAACTAGTGTGAAGCTCTTAACAGATTTAAAAGAATGTTAAACTAGATTTTGTTTCTTTGTGAATTAATAAACATTTATATGTAATATAAATGCTTAGATGAAATTTGAATGATTTTATTTATATTAAGATTTTTTTTTTATAAGAGTGGCCATGCTATCCTTTTTAAATGGATAAATAATTCTTAAAATTTTGTTTTAACTGAATATGGCTTTTAATTTGTGAAGTAAGGAGTTATTACTTTGAATAAATTGTAAAATATATTTAATTCTTGAAGATTTGATGATTGTATATGATGGGTAATATATATTTGTTAATAATTAAATAGTGTACTTCAGTGTTACTAAGTTTTTTTAAATCTTCCAGAGGCTAGGAAAAGAAACTTGTATTGCAAAGATTTTTATGCTTGTATTTTGGTGTTCTATTGCAATGATTTAATTTTGGATTTAGCCATGCATGGTTTAATTGTTACATTGGAGGTATTTTTGAAGTTAAATGGTCTACGTCATGTTTGAGATGTGTTCATTCTTGGTTTTGTTTAATGTATGTGATGGCTATCCCTTGTAATTGATAATGAGTTATGTTATTAGGAAGAGTGGCTTTCGATAGGGGCTAGAACCCTAAGAGGTAACCAAGGTAACCTATCATAAGTTTATAATTAAGTGAAAACCTAATTAAATGTACTAGGGGTTGGGTAGTGTTCAATAAAAAATTCAATTATTTTGAATGCCTCACCTAATACCTTAGTGTTTTTATAGATTAATGGTAGGTTGAGATGGCCTGGAATGGCATGATCGTCTACTTTTTCTTCTCGAAAAGTAGTTTGATTCCACATGAGCTTGTTTAGGGGTCAGGAATTGGTAGAGATTGCCAAGGTAACTCAGAATGAGGGTTGGTAGTCTATGAAGATTCACCAGGGTAACCTATAATAAACTATGTGATGACACTCTTATCCTAATGCATGTTGTGTGGTCTCTTGTGTAGAGTTACCCTTGTTTATGTTATTGCCTCTAGGAGCTTTGTTTGTAATTATGTGGTTTAGTTATCATTATGTCATAATGTGTACCTCAAGCCACATGTTGTTAATGTTCTACGTTCATGTTTGTTTAGCTTTTTGGACCTGATATTATCTGCTAGCACGGGGGGTGGACCTTTGGGTACCATGTGGTTGGGAGGAACGTGCTTGTTCCTCCATTGGTTCCTCTTGTAGGTGTTGTTGTGCATTGATGATATTGTACTTTTGACAAGTTCTTGATTCTACTTTGTTCATGAAGTTGGACGCTGAGCGTGCTTATGAACAAGGTTGACAGATGTGTTATGATCTTCATCTATATTGTATGCATACCTGATGTGTATGAGTGAACTTATTGTAATGTTATTTTGTTGTTACGAGATTTGTTATAATCTCACTTGATGTAACTTGATTATGTAACTTGACTACAGTATGATTATGTAATTGGATCATTCATTATTGGTATGATTTATCATTATGCTTTATGTCTTATGGTTTAGTGATGTGATGTTCTTTCTTATGAATATTTATGTAGTGTTGTCACAGAACCATGAGAATGTATGTGTATATGTTTATTTGTACTCTTGTTATAATGAAATGTCTTTTTTTTTTTTAAATGTCTGATTATTTTATTACTTTTGTGTTGTTCTATGGGTTCCATGGTGGGGCATTACAGATTTGTATCAGAGCCCAAGGTTCTAACACTAGGTACTCTGGATTCTTGTGAGCCCATTAGGTTGTCCTAGATGTTAGATTCAGTAATTTGTGTTTTCCTATTTGTTATTGTTTGTCTTATAATTGAGACTTATCCTTGATTTGTGTAGGACCATTCCTAGACGTCAAGGTAGGGGCCATGGTTGAGACTGAGGTGGTGGCCAAATTGCTAACCATCAAGAATCTCCCTCTCAGAGTTCTCATGTGAGTGAGCATGCAGAACAATAAGGTCCTCAATTGGATCAAGTGAGCAGAGATTTGAATCCTATTTAGCCAGAGATAGAGGGAGCACAGATTTGTCCCTTACTAGAGGAGGTTCTTGCTCGACTTGGTCCTAGACATGAGTTTGAATAGGAAGTGGCTAGAGAATGAGACAAATTACCTAGGAGAGTTGTTGAGACTATGGAGTAGGATATCATTGTTGCAGGGTACAAGAGGGATTTATTCAGGGCACACCCTCCTACATTCAATGGTACTATGGGGTGGTAGGGAGGAAAAAAATTGTCTAATAGACTTGGGATGGTGTTTGGCTATGCATCCATATGGTAGCAACACTAGAGCTAGATGTGTCATTATGCATCTTAGAGGTTTTTCCTCTACATGGTGGTGATTGGGGAGTAGAAGCTTCATTTGGAGATTGGTTCAGTATCATGGGACATATTTTTTGAGAGATTCAAAGTGTGTTTCTTGTTAGAGCATTGGAGATAGTGTTGTGAAGACAAATTCCATTATTTACATCAGATGGCCATCTTAGTTGAGCAGTTTGAGTGTAGGTTCTACGAACTCAAACAATATAGTGGAATTATAGATGATGAGACTATGTTGGTACAACACTTCATCAGGGGCTTGAACACCTGTATTAGCAGTGGAGTTTGAGTCTTCAAGTTGAAGACTATGGAGGTAGTTGTGGAGAAGGCACGTCTTGTGGAGGACAATTTGACTATGGATTTGGGTGGACATATAGGTGTATAGATAGGTAGTGCACCTTCTGTAGGCTTTGGTTCATGAGGGGATGAGACTCAGACAAGGGGTTCCTCTCAGAACCAACAGGCACCCGCTAAGAGTGGACAACGGCAACAACGTTACTCATCAAAGAATAAGATTTCTCAAGCTCAACAGGGTAATAGTTCATAGTCTGGGAAGAACCATAACTGGTGGTGTAATAATTGAAATCATTAGGATCATCCAACACAAAGTGCAAAACCTATGATTAGTAGAGGCAGTTTTCAACAATCTAATGCACCTTCAGGTGGTAGAGGTTTTGGCAGAGGTACTGGTTACTTTTCATGTGGTTAGTAGGGTCACATTGCTAGGCAGTGCCCTGTGAGAGATACATCTGGATTTGGTCAGTGACCGATAGGTTCAGAGCTGACAGTTGGAGATGCAAGCTATTTACACAAAGTTTTTGCTATGGTAGATAACTGTTAGGTAGATCATCAGAATACTATGGTTGAGACTTTAGGTCAATTATAGGGTACTAATGTTTCTAACCTTTTTGATTATGGAGCTACTGATTCGTCTATTTCACCCTCTATTGTTGAGTGATGTGGACTCATGGAAGTAAATCAAGGTGATAGGTGGTAGGTAGAATTGGTCTCTGGGGTGGAGGTAGTAGTAAAATCCCTTGTTCAGAATTGTGGGTTAAGGATTGGATCACTATCTACCTCAGTAGATCTTCATGTTACACCTCTTGGTTCTTATGATATTGTTTTAGGTATGGACTGGTTGGAATCCCATCGTGTAGTGATTTATTGTCTTCAAAAGAAATTACATTGCTTAGATGATTCTGGTGTAAAATTTGAAATAATTGGGGTATAAAAACCCATCTCCTTGTGGATTATATCCGCTATGCAGTTGAGGAGATGCTTTCGTCATGGTTGTCAACTGTTTGCAGCAGCATTTAATGACTTGGAGGTAGGGAAGAGTCGAGAGGTATCTTTTGATGACTAACCTATTCTTGGGGAATTCACAAATGTTTTTCCTAGTGATATTCCTAGTATGCCACTGAAACACAACATAGATTTCAGTTTTGACCTGGTTCTTGGAGTAGAACCTATATACTGAGCTCCATACAAAATGACCACACATGAACTAGAAGAGCTTCATCTATAGTTGGAGGAACTTTTGGCTAAAGGTTTAATACATATAAGAATTTCTCCTTGGGGAGAACCTATCATCTTCTTAAAGAAGAAGGATGGATCTCTCAGATTGTGTATCAATTATCATCAATTGAATAAAGTGACAGTAAAGAATTGATAACCCTTGCCCAAAATTGATGATCTCTTTGATCAAATCAAGGGAGCTAATGCGTTCTCTAAGATTGATCTAAAATTGGGTTACCATCAGTTGTGTATTTCAGAAGCAGACATTCATAAAATGACATTTCAAACTCGTTATAGGCACTATGAGTTCAAAGTGGTACCATTCAGGTTAAAAAATGCACCATTCATTTTCATGAGTTTGATGAACAGTATTTTTTGCACAAACCTTGATCATTTTCTTCTCATGTTTCTCAATGATATTTTGATCTATTTGATGAATATGGAGCACAAAGAGCATTTGAGACATGTATTGCAATGTTGGAGAGAGAATCAGTTGTACGCAAATTTGGTGAAGTATGAATTCTTCCAGACTGAGGTGAAATACTTGGTCATATTATCTTTGGAGAGGGTATTGCTATGGATCCTTTGAAGATCCAAGCCATAATTGATTAGCTTGTGCCTACCAATGTACTTGAGGTTCACAGTTTTATGGGTCTTTTCATGTATTATAGATGGTTTGTTCAGGGGTTTTCGAGGATTTTTCATCCTATTACTTCTCTTTAGAGGAAAGGGAAGAAATTTATTTGGTCAGATCAATGTCAGTCAGCGTTTCAGACACTCAAGGAAAAGTTGACTAGTGCACCTATCTTAGCCATTTATGATCCTACTAAGGACTTTTTTGTTTGCACTGATGCATCTTTGGAGGGATTAAGAGTCATGCTTGTGAACCAACAATCTTAACCTACTCTAAGTGAGGCAAAACAATATGCAAAATGAAGGAAAACAACACTGACACCTCAATGATAAGCCTAGTTGGATTCAAAGCTAAGAAAGATAACAAAAAGTAGATTTTACCTTGTCCTAAATTGATCTTTGGTTGGCCCTTGATAGTTTATTAATGTGTGCTCCCTTTGATGGCAAGATGCTAAAGTGGATTAAAAATGTTGAGAATTTGATAAGGAATGCAATGAGAAAAGTGGGTAGTTGAGAAGATGAATACAATGGATAGGATGAAAGCTTCAATGTGCAACAATGGTGGATGAAGGTTATGCAAGTGTGAGAGCTTTGTTGAATGCTTGAGCTTGAAGATTGTGAATGGATGTGTAATTAGAATGAAAGAAAAACCCTTCATTTTATGGAGAGAATCCCTAGGGAAATGAACGGTTGAGATCTTTCCACCATGGGCAAGATGAAGGGTTGAGATCTTGCCACCATGGGAAAGATGGATAAGGACACATGAGGTGGAAGATGAAATGTGATGGGAAGGTACTTGTAAGTACCTTGGAATAAGTACAATGTGACCTCTCAATGATCACATGGGGAAGAGGAGAATCTTGGGTGAATAAAAGTGAATTTAAAATTCACATGATTGGGGAATCTCATGGATAAGACAAGGTTCCCAAAAAGAGAGGTGAGAAGTACTTTGGATAAGATAAGGTCCTTAAAAAGGTAAGTACTTTACCCACATGTGACTGATGTGACAAATCAAAGGTTCTAGAAGAATTTGGCACATGTGAGTGATGTGACAAGTCCAAGGTTCTAGAACTTTGCATGAGAATAAGGAGAGTCTTGGAAGGATAAAAAGGAATTAAAAATTCCTTGGGGGAAGAGAGGAATTTTGGATGAATAAAAAAGAATTAAAAATTCCTTGGGGGATGGGGAGTGTTGACCAAGATGCTGATTGGATTGGCTAATCAATAATTAGAAGATAATTAGTGGTTAATGAAAATTAGAGGCCAACTTGCAAAAGTTGGAGGATGTGACACATCCTAATCAAGGATTAGCTATGTTCACATCCCTAATGAAGAGATTTGGTGGTTGATTAGGATTAAGAAAAAGGATGTGACATGTGAAAGGTGCACATGAGAAGAAGGGAAATTTTCATGGAAGGATATCTTGAAGGATCTCAAAGTTTCCTCATCTTCAGGTTAATACAATTCTCTTTGTGTTCATGTCTCTTTGATTTATACATATATATACCAAACCCAATCCTTTTCCATTGATGTCAAAGGGGGAGACATAGAGATAGATAGAGGAAAAACATTTTTGAGAAGAATAGTTTTGAAAGGGGGAGTATTTCAGTCGCCTTATATCATAAAAGTGTTTTTCGCATGCATGTTGCCATCAATGCCAAAGGGGGACATTGTTGGAAATATGAATCCTTGCAACATGAGCATAAAGTGTATGTGGATTGATCTAGTTGTTCCTATGTTTTCATTGATGTCAACATGTTGACAATTGTACAAGAAGTTTACTTAGTTTACCATGTGGAAGTTGTTTTTTATTGGAAGTGTTTTTTTTTTATGAACCAGTGCGTTGGTTATTGAGTCCAAAATTCACTGCAAGAAATGATATGACTCTAATATCTTAACCATGGTATCATGTCTCATTCAGACAGCTATATCCTGGATCTTGAGAAGTTTTGTATTGTGAGAAGAAAGTTATCATTGATAGAGTTTAGGTTTGTACTCTACAAGTGTTTCTTTGCTCTACATATCAGTCTGGGAGACTCTGAATTTTCTTAAGGAGAAAATTCTAATGTTACAATTCTAATGGTAGTCTCTATGATGGTATTGTGATGAGAAATTGATGTAATATCATATCTAGAAGGTGTTTTCTTTGAGGATTATATGTTGGTTTGCAGTTTTGTGGTTATTTCCTAGTCTTGGTTGACCTAACATATGACACATTAAGAAGACTAGATATGTTTTGTGGATGTTTTCCATAGATCTATGTTGAATTTTTATGATGCACTACATGGATAAAAAAAAAAAATCGTATATGGTTTCGATAAGAGTTTTCTTGATTGTTTTTTTCATCTAATTAGGTAGACCTAATTGATGAATGAGATATACTTGTATATATATAAGATTCTTTAAAGGGGGAGAGTAGTAGTAAGTGTGGTATGTGGTGTAGCAGTGAGGTGTAGTAGTAAGTTCAGTATGTGTTGTAGTAGTGAGGAGTAGTAGAAGTGCAGTATGTGGGGTAGCAATGAGGTGTAGTGAAGTGTGGAGAGGATCAAGGTACATGTGAAGATTTGAGCCTAAATGCTTTATCAGTTGAGGATCAGAACAAAATTGTTGAGCAACTACTATGAGAGGTAGTACTCCCTATTTAAAGCTTCATTGGAACTAAACGCACCACACAGAAGGTGTATTCTATTAGTTCATACTCTTGTTAGTGAGCCATAACTTTTGTATCTTGGTGATTAGCCATCTTTTGTATTCAGTCTGTGATCCTTTCAAGGATACTGAGTCCTGGAAATAAGCCTTGTAATATCTTGTATCTGAATATAATATATTTTGATTTAACCCTCATCGTGGTTTTTCCCTTTTTGGGCTTTCCACATAAAAATCCTAGTGTTCATATGTGCTAATGCATTGTCTTGTTTCCATGTTATCTCTTGTTGATTCAGTCAAAATTGTGATAATTTTTAGATGGATTTTATTTGATTGGTTTTATGGAATATTGATCCCCCCCTCTCAATATTTTGGATATTCAACATAGACCCTATGTGGCATTGTTGTGCCAGGTTTTGGTCCTTTTTAGCTCTTTTTATCAAGAGTCACATAAGAGAGAACTCAGAAGGAATTTATTATTTTCTATAACACAAACCTTAATATGTTATTTTTCTTGAAGAACATAGATTGAATACATAAGAATTGTGTCATGTTTGTCTTTTCTATGTATTTAAGCTCTGTCTATTTACTCAAATTCATACTCTATATCTATCAAAATATTTGCAGTAGTAATTCATTCCCTTCCAGATTTTATAATTTTAGTTACTTTAATGTATGTAGAGTTTTGAGCCATGTTTAATACTCTTTCAAAATTTTATAGAAATTGGTTTAATTGAGATGGTATATGCTATATATCAGGATTGAAATGTTGTAAAAACTTAGTCCATCACCTTAGAATAGTTTTCTTTATGCATTTTATTTCATTTCTTCTCCCCTTTTCTCTCCCCTTGTTAATAGAAAAGAGTCAAATTCTAAAATTTCAGAGGTCATTCTGTAGAGTGCATCTTAGTCCCCCATTTGCAAAACTTCCCATAAACTGTGTCCCTCAGGAATTAGCTTTAGTGATCAACATATACATAAGGAAAACATAATGTATACAAGGAATACACACAAGAAAAATGTGGAATACACAAATCAAACATGAAGAATACATGAGGCATGCATGTGTAATACATGAAGAAAACACATGGAATACATGGGCATACACATGACATACACAATACATACACATATAATACACAAAGCAACTATGTATAATACATAAGGAAAACACACATAATATGTGAAGCATACAGGATACACATATAAATAAAACACAATACACATATGATTTAAATATGGAGAAAACATAAAGCATAGAGAATATAACAACAATGTTAGTACACACTATTTAAAACCAAAGATCCAAGTTAGCAAGTTAAGGAGATCTTAGTATGTAAGGTTATCTCAATTACCAAGTGTCATCCCTTGAATGCACAAGTAGATAGATGAATTCTAAAAATGGTAAATAAAAACAAAAGTCATGCATACTGAAAAGCCTCCATGGATCACAAACTAGCAAGTTGTGTTATGTTAAGTGACCATGAATATGATAAATAATAGATCTGATGCAGGAACATCCTTGGTTCCTGGAAATCCTACATCAACCAAAAATATTTTCATTCCAATGTGTTCTTGTTTTAGTTCTTGTTTAGTTCAAGTTGGCAGATTTAGTGTTTCTTCATATTTTCTCACTAGACCTCGCGAATCTATGTGTACATCGTGGACATGTTCATTTTCCTTATTCCAAGATTTGAGTGTGATTTAATATTTTTTCATAAAGTTATCACTTCCGGATTTTGTGGTAGTTTCTTGAACTGGCACCGAAATAATTTTCAAGCCTAACGGCTAGTTTGATTGCTTGTGGATCTTTCCTAAAACTTGTGGATCTTGACGGTGTAATTTGAATTGTTTTGTGGAGTTTCCTCGACCTTAATTGTAGGTCCACACTTCATCCTAAGCATTCATTGAGGAGTAATTCAAATTTGAGGACAACCTATTTATGCACACACTACATTTTCTTTCATTGGAGATTGTAATAATCTTTGGTCGACGCGAATGATTCTTGATCTCAAGATGTGATATAAATCATTGTAATAGATCATTAGGGAAGTAGATTTGAGAAAATTAGGTTTTTATATGTAAGATGTTCACTTGTGTAAGGAGAATATAGGAATGTTGTATTCTAAGAATTTAGTATCAGGCCTGTGAGCCAAATCTATAAACCTAGATGTTGTCAGCCAATTATAATTGAGATTTTTGTTAATGAGAATGTTTGAATCTGAATTTACCTCCAATTTTAGTATTGCTTCTATTGTGTAACTCTTGCTGCACAGTCCAAATTATTCTCTTTGAGGACCCTCCTACTGTGGCTACACCAAATTAGTATTAGAGCAAGATTTGATCCATGAGAGATCACCAAAATTGGTAGAGTCCTGTTGAATTTTTTGTGGGGTGGCAAACTGAGGATCCGACCTGCATCTACAAATGACTTGTGTAAAGATGGGGGGAAGAAGAAATGTTAGAGGAAATGGAGCGCATGGAAATGAAGACCCAGCTTTGATGGAGATGTTGAGAGGAATTTTTGCTAGATTAGATGTAGTCAAAATGGCCCAGAGGAGAGGTTGACCAGTTGATGATGTGAGTGATGAAGAGGTAGAAGTACATAAAGAAAGAGGAAGAGAAGATCAACCTAGCTTGGATCAAGGAGAAGAGAGGTTCATAAGAGCCCTAACTAGAGAAAATACTAAACCACATTTCAATCCATCAGATTATAATGGTAAGCTGGATTCAGATGAATTACTTGATTGGATACTAGAGATGGAGAAGTATTTTGATTTTGAAGGTACCACTAAAGATAAGAAGGAGAAATTTTCTTGTACAAAGTTGAAAGGACATGCATCCCTTTGGTGGGAACATTTGCAGACATATAGGAAAAGAAGAGGAAAGGAGAAGATAAAATCATGGGATCAAATGGTGAATAAGCTAAAAACAAATTTTATTCCTATAGATTACTAGATCAGCTTGTTTCGAAAGTTGCAAAATTTGAAGCAAAAGGAGTCAAGTGTGACAAAGTATACTGAGGAGTTCTACAACTTGAATATCATATCTGGAAATTTGGAGGATGATATCGAGCAAGTAGCCAGATATGTGAATGGCTTGAGGTCATCTATACAAGATGAGATTAGTTTGATTAAGTTGTACAGTGTGGAAGAGGCATATCAATGTGCCCTAAAGGAAGAAGAAAAGTTGAATAAAAGACATAAGCAAAGACAGAGAAGAAGAGGTGGAAGATTTCAAAGAGGAATAAATTTTGCTAGAGGAGGAAGAGGATCTTTTGTAGATCAAAATAAAGAAAAGGAAGTCAATAAGAATGATAATTCATACCATAGAGGTGATGAAAACTCTTACCAGAGAGGATGATATGGTGGTTACCGGAATGAGGGTTATAGAAAAGATGATAGAGGACAAGAGAAAAGAGTATTCAAGGGTACTTGTTTTAAGTGTGGTGGAGAAGAACATAGAGCATTTGAATGCAATCAAGCATATACAAGCAAAAAGATAGAGAACAATAGAAGAACAACCTTTGTTGAGGAGGATCATGCCAGATCATCTAATAAACCGATAGATGGAGAAGTGGTGGTGAATAGAAGAGTATTATGACAAAGTGAGATAGAGCAGGAATCGTTGTAGAGAAACAATTTTTTTTGGACCAGATGCAAGGTAGTTGGTAAATGTTGAAAAGTGATTATTGATAATGGAAGCTCAAATAACCTAGTTTCTGAAGAAATGGTGACCAAATTGAAGTTGGAAAGATTGAAACACCTGAAGCCCTATCAAATAGCATGGATTCAAGATGAGCATAAGATACTGGTAAGTGAAAAATGTTTGGTAAAATTGAAGATAGGAAATTATCATGATGAAATTTTGTGTGATATCATGCCTATAGATGTATGCCATGTTTTGTTGGGAAGGCCTTGGCAGTATGATAGACAGGCTATTCATGATGGAAAGAAGAATGCATATACTATTGTTGCTAATGGGATGAAGCAGACTTTGTTGCCATTGGAGGATGTTCCTAAATTTGAGGTTTGCATGAGTGCTAGAGTTTTTTTGGTTGATGGAAGGAGATTTATGGATGGATTGAGACATGAGAACATGTGTTATGCCTTGGTTCCTAAGAAGGTTGAAGAATTGAAGCATGTAGAAGAACAACCAGAGGAGATAAAGGAGATGCTAACAAAATTTATGAAGAGATCATTTTAGATAATGTACTTGATGGATTACCACCTATGAGGAGTATTAGTCATTGTATGGATCTGATTCTTGGAACAAGTTTTTCTAATAAAGCAACACACATGATGACACCTGTAGAGAATGAAGAGTTGAATAGAAAAGTGCAAGAGTTGTTGAGAAAGGGTTTGTTCAAAGACAGCTTAATTCCTTCTGCAGTACCTGTTGTGTTAGCACCTAAGAAGGATGGAGAATGGAGGATGGGTACAAATTCTAGAGCCATAAACAAGATCATGGTGAAGTATAGAATTTCTTTTCCCCAAATGGATGACATTATGGATTGTTTTAGTGGAGCTAAATACTTTACAAAGATAGTTTTGAAAAGTGGATATCATTAAATCAAAATCAGAGAAGGGGATGAGTGGAAGACAGGATTCAAGACAAATGAAGGATTGTATGAGTGGTTGGTGATGCCTTTTGGACTAACAAATGCACCAAGTACTTTCATGAGGTATTGAAGAGATTCTTGGGTAAGTTTATGATTGTTTACTTGGATGACATCTTGATTTTCAATAAGACTAGAGAAGAACATTTGTTGCATATAAGACAAGTTTTGCAAAGGTTGAGAGAAGAGCAGTTGCTGATAAACATTAAGTGTAGTTTCATGGAGGAGGAATTGTTCTATCTAGGATTTGTGATATATGTGGATAGATTGAAGATGGATCCAAAGAAGGTAAGAGAAATTATTGAATGGCCTACGCTGGATAGCATTAGAGAGGTAAGATCATTTCATGGATTGGCTAGTTTATAACAGAAGTTCATTAGGAATTTTAGTTCTATTTGTAGTCCTGTGAAAAAAACAATGAGAGGAGATAAGAAGGATTTTAGGTGGACATCTGGTGCAGATCAGAGTTTTGAGTTGTTGAAATAGAAGGTGATTGAGCAACTAGTGTTGGCTTTACCATACTTTGATATAAGGTATTTCAAGTAGATTGTGATGCATGTGGAAATGCAATTGGAGCAGTATTGAGTCAAGAAGGGAGACCGGTAGCTTATTTCAGTGAGAAACTGAATGATGCTAGGAGAAGATATTCAGTGTATGATCAGGAATCTTATGCTATAGTTCAAGTTTTGAAGAAGTGGAGACATTATTTGTTGCCTAAGGATATTGTGTTGTATACGAATCATTGGGCTTTGCAATATTTGAACAGTCAAGGTAAGTTGAATCAAAGACACATGAGATGGGTAGAATTCTTGTAGAGTTATACTTTTGTTTTGAAACATAGAGTGGAAAGTCAAATAGAGTTGTTGATGCTTTGAGTAGGAGAAGGAATCTATTGGCAGAAATGAGAGTGGAAGTATTAGGATTTGATGAATTGAAGAACTTGTATGAAGAAGACTTGAATTTTGCAGAACCTTGGAGAGCTTGTAAAGAACTAGTCTTGGAGGATAGGAGTCAATGGTTGGATTATTTCGTTCAGGAGGATATGTTGTTCAAATGAAATTAGTTGTGTATACCCTGGAGTTCAATGAGGGATAACTTGGTGAAGGAAAAACATAGTGGAGGATTGGTAGGACACTTTGGGATTGATAAGACAGTAGCATTGGTAAGTGAGAATTAATTTTGGCCATAGATTCATAAGGATGTTAGGAAATTTGTGCAAAACTGCAAAGTTTGTGAAGTTACAAAAGGAAGTAGTCAAAATATTGGATTGAATAAACCTTTGATAGTTTTGGAGAGACCTTGAGAGGATATCAACATGGATTTCACACTTGGTTTGTCGAAGACACAAAGAGGTAATGATTTTATATTTGTGGTGGTGGAATTTTTTTCTAAAATGGCACATTTCATACCTTGTAAGAAGACAATAGATGTAGTACATGTAGCAGAATTTTTTTTCAAGGAAGTGGTAAGATTGCATGGATTACCTAGGAGTATTCTTTTAGATAGAGATACAAAGTTTGTTGGTTACTTTGGAGAACACTTTGGAAGAAGTTAAAGAAAAATTTGAAGTTCAGTTCTACTTTTCACCCATAGACTAATGGACAAAAAAGGTAGTAAACAGGAGTTTGGAGAATTTGTTAAGATGTTTGGTTGGAGAGAAGACTGTAATTTGGGATTTAGTTCTTGCACAAGCAGAGTTTGCTTACAATAATTCAGTGAACAGGAGTACCATAAAGACACCTTTTGAGATTGTTACCGGAGTTCATCCTAGAGGTATATCAGAGTTGAGAGACATCAATATGGAAGATAAAAGGAGTGCAGAAGCAGAGGAATTTGTAGAACATGTGAAGAAAGTGCATACTCTTGTGAAGGAGCAACTAGAAGATACAAATAGGAAGTATAAGGAGAAAGCAGATGAAAAGAGGAGACATAAGGAGTTCAAAGTTGGAGATGAGGTGATGGTGTATTTGAGGAAGGAAATATTTCTAGTTGGCACATACAATAAGTTGAAGATGAGGAAGTTTGGACCCTATAGGATTTTGAGGAAATTTGATTCAGAAAATACATATGAAGTGGAGTTACCAGATGACATTGGTATATCACCTATATTCAACATTGCAAATCTACATCAACACCATGAAGGATAATTCAATGAAGACAGTAAAGAAAAATTGGAGAATTAGTTTCCTAAACAACAATCATATGAGATTGAAGAGATTTTGGATATTAGAGATGGGAGGAAAACTCATGGAAGACAGTACAAAGAATATCTTGTGAAGTGGAAACGTAGACCAGTGGAGGATTATTCTTGGAATTCTCAGGCTGAGGTACAGACCTATTGGTTTTCATTTAGCCCCAACAAAGTGAGGGACTCACTTTTCAATCAAGCCCAGATGTCTAATGCAAGATCATCCTTGGTTCTTGGCAATCCTGCATCAACCAAAAACATTTGCATTTCAGTTTGTTCTTCTTTTAGTTCTTGTTTAGTTCAAGTTGGCAGATTTAGTGTTTCTTCATATTTTCTCACTAGACCTCGCAAATCTATGTGAACATCGTGGACATGTTCATTTTCCTTATTCCAAGATTTGAGCGCAATTGGATCTTTTTCTGGAAAGTTGTCACTTTCAAATTTTGTGGCAGTTTCTTGAACTGGCACCAAGATAATTTTCAAGCCTAACAGTTAGTTTGATCGCTTGTGGATCTTTCCCATGGCTTGTAGATCTTGACGATGTGATTCGAATTGTTCCATGGAGTGTCATTGACCTTAATTATAGGTCCACACTTCATCCTAAGCATTCACCAAAGAGTAATTCAAATTTGAGGCCAACCAATTCATGCACACATTACATTTTATTTCATTAGAGATTGTAATATTATTTGGTCGATGCAGATGATTCTTGATCTCAAGATGTGATATAAATCATTGTAATAGATCATTAGGGAAGTAGATTTGAGAAAGATAGGTTTAGATATGTAAGATTTTCACTCGTGTAAGGAGCATATAGGAATGTTGTAATCTGATCATTTCGTATCAGGCCTGCGAGCCAGATCTATAAACCTGAATGTTGTCAGCCAATTGTAATTGAGATTTCTATTAATGAGAATGTTTGAATGTGCATTTGCCTCTAATTTTTGTATTGCTTCTCTTGTGTAATTCTTGTTGCACGGTCCAAACTATTCTCTTTGAGTCCCTCCTACCGTGGCTGCACCAAGATCCCATATATAACCTAGGTTAGCAAGTTGTGATATGCTAGGTTTCTCATGAGATACATTAATCTATTGGGTAGCAAGTTGCATTATGGTCAATGTCCATGTAAAATAATAAATTAAAGGTCTTGTAAAGTACACAAGATAGAAAGCAACATTATGCTAGGTGGCTCATAGGGTACATGGATCTACTAGGTAGAACACTATGTTATGCTAGGTTTCCATGTAAAATACAATATTCATAGGCTATAAAGTTGTGTTAATATAGGTGATTGTGAATAGTGTATAAATTTCTAACATCAATATTTGATAACTGTACCTTAGGGAGAAAATAAATGTTTAATGTCAAAAGGGATGAATTGATAACCATGCCTTGGGGAGAATTATGAATAATACCACCATTGATGGGGCACATCTATTGAACACCCAAAATACTAAGAGGGGGGTGGATCAATATTCACTGAAAATCATTAACTTTATCAACTTAAATATCCATTCAATGAAACACATTAAACTTGTAGTAATGGAAAGGAATATATAAAGCATGCACCACAACGAAGAACACAAGAACACTAGATCTATGTGGAAAACCATAGAAAGGGAAAAATGATGGTGAGCATTAGCTCATAATATTATAATTGATTATAATGTTGATACAAAAAGGTGGACTCACTGTCCAGAAACAGAGAATGGGTCACTATCAATGGCTCACTGTCAAGGGCTCACTACCCAAAAAAAAAAAAGAGAGAGAGGAAAGGGTGGCACACTACCAAAATGAACTGGTAATAATGTATCTACAACATTTCAAGGATACAATTCTAATTAAGCTCTAAAAACTGACTTAACACACTTCATACTTTACCCTACACCTTTCAAACTTTACACTACATCAGATTTCACATGCACACACTCTAAATGCACTCATACATACACTTCACACAATGAATCAACCTCATATATATACTACAACCAACCAAAACATCAATTAGGTCAACCTAATTAGATAAAACATGCACTAAACAACCTTTTGGCTTAAAACTTCAACACACATTCTTTGTGGAAGAAACCAAAACATGTATACCACCAAAATATGTTAGCATGAACCATAATCACTCCTATGATTCTACTTCATACATAATTGAACTCTGCATGACCCAAAAACCTTTAGGTCAATACCATATAAAAAATTGGTGAAGCCATAATTGAATGAACCAACTGTTCATTCACAACTCGACACGCAGACCACTAAAACACTTGCCAATTAGAGCACACATACTTCTAACATCTACAAATACTTCCTCAAAATACCGTACCAAAATATTCATCCATGGTTTAATGCAAAGCATTTCAATCATGCACTTTGTACCAGTAACACTGTCATTATGTAAAGCCTGATACTCTATCAACACTATCTTCAACTGTGGAAGACATACAACTTTGGAACTTTGGATTTGAACAACTTCAATACACATCATCAACATCTCAAAACTGCATAACAAGATATTGTATAGTCAAGCAATACAAACCACAAAACTAGTTCACTGTAACATTAAAATTGCATTATGAGATTTAGCCAATTATCCAAAATATTTGGTCTTCTCCAAACCAACACTTTTGCATATTCACAATGGGTTGAAATCAATGACAATACCATAGATATCTATTTACCATCATCCTCATGTTTCCAACAATCTCCCCCTTTGTCATTGATGGAAACGCATTCTCATAAGACTCCAAAATGGTTCATACTACTGCAAAACTACTCCCCCTTTGACATCAAGGGCAAAGGGAATTAACAAATACTTCTCTTTCACACTCTCCCTTATTGATGTATTTATATGATAATGGATCTCCCTATCTGATTCACTCCCCTTTCTATACTATCCATCACCAAAAAGACAAAGTTGAACTACAACACTATTAACTAACTCCACATATGTGCATTGACACTAGAAAATTGCATATACAAGAAGAAATGTACACCTTCAACTAGAAAAGGGTAAAATACCTTGATAAGACACCTTCAATTTTGCAAGGTGTGCCTCCCAGTATTTCTTTTCAACTTCTCATTCCTTCTCAATGAAGGCAAGCATGCAACACTGACTTTGAAACTAGGTATGGAGGCATTTTCCTTCATTTGGGGAACTAGGCACCAGATTATTTTGTGTCACCTTCTCTACATATACTAAAACTCCAATCAAATATGTAAGCCTTGCATTTACCAAGTCTCTGAGTTGACTATATTGTATTATGATCTTCTCTTTTTGTTCTTGCAATAAGAAGAATTGGCCAATTAGATTCTCAATAGTTGCCCTTGTAGCACCATCTACATCATTTTTTGGATCACATATGCACCAGAGGCCTGAGGAATTCGTGACTCAATTGAGTCCATTTGATCTTTTATGCTCCTTTTAGAAATAGGTCATTTCAAGAAAAAATGAAATAATTGTTTGGCTTCTCCCAAACACTCTTGAACTTCCTTCAAGTTTCCTTGCAACTTTCTATGTGCAAAATTACATTTATCAAAAATATCGATCAATCTCTTATGATTGGTCGAGTTCATTCATGTTTATGTTTTCATATTGTTTGTGAAGATTAACCATTGTAGGTCTCCAAGAAATTTAGGAAAGAAAGATCCTTGAGCCTTGAGGATATTTGTATGAATTTAGTCCTTTGAGGAAGCCATTGAAGGTTGGTTTCACTTTGTTAAGTTTGTCTTATAATTATGCACATTAATAGTTTTTTATTTTATCTACAATCACTTCCTTTTTTTCAATTGATCACTATATGTATATGTGATCTTGTTGAGTTAGTCATAGTGTATATGTGTTGTATGCATGATCTAGTCATAATTTGTATATATAGCACATTCTTGAGCTAGCCACATTATGTATATGTGATGCATGCATGCACAAGATAATCATGTTGTGTATATATGATGTGTGTCGAAGTGAGCCATATTATGTATGTGTGATGCATGCACCAGCTTGTAACTTTAAGTATCTGTAATCATCCATGATCTAGTTGATATGTGTATCTATGATGTGTGTATGAACCAATCACATTATATATATACATATATGACACATGCATAAGCTAGTCACATTGTGTATGCATTGTTTGTGAGCTAGTTACCATATGTGTCTATATTTTTATGATTTGGTCTCTATGTGGTTTTATTTGTGTTCGTACATTGATGTTAACCTAGAACTAACATATACCTAGAAGTCATTTTCTATCACACTATTGTATATGAATTGGATTGGAAACACAAGTTCAAACATTGGTTGTCATTTAAAAATATAGTCATGGGATCTCATCCCAAACGTAAGGATGAGATATCTATATTATGTGTGAATTGTATAACATTTAATTCCTAGAATGGGATAAATAGGTGGGGCCATGATCAACAAAACCTCGAGGTTGAGGGTTGAGTCTAGGGATGGCCCTAAAATTGAAGGTTTGTCATATTTAATGCAAGTTTGTAAGATTGTAGCATAAGGTTTTTTACATGGCTATGATTGGTAAGATTATGAACCTAGTGCTTAGATACATTGAATAAATATTGTTAGATTGCTTAGCCAATTATTATAGTACTTGAACTATAATAATATTAAAAAATAATTGTAGTAATCAAAATGGTTATTACATTTATTCATCCTCTGCCCTTTGGAAAATTTCCTTTAATTTTTTACAATAATCTCATATATTTTTCCCTTCTAACTACTTATCCTTTTTTGGAACTTTATCATCCATGTATGCACTTCTATGATAGACCTTCTACTTTGTCTTATTCCTTTTGTGGAAAATAATTAGCCCCTATTCTTCTATCAAGTTCAAATATTTTTCTATCTTGATATCACTTTCACCATTATAATATTGTTATAGAAATTTAGAACTAAAAGAGCCTTATTTTTTACATAACAACTACTGCAATTTAACTCCCTTTCTTTCTCACAATTTTAACCAACACACTAGCCATATTTTCTTAATAATAAAAGCCACAATTTAATTCCATTTTATTTTTATCAAGATGTTCATATTTGAAAACAATTACAATGATTTTTTTACTAACAAAAAATCACAATTTAATTCCCTTTTCTTCTCACGATTTTTAGCCAAATATTATATTTTTTTTCTCTTAAAACATATTTTAAAAAGGTTAATAAAAATAAAATCATAAGTCAATTCCTATCATATATAATATAGTATATCACTTGTCAATATTTTGTTGTATTTGTAAATTTCACCCAAGTAGGCACACAATTGTAAAATTTACCACTACAATTCCATATACATATATATATATATATATATATATAACAAATACCTAAAAAATATATTGGCTCTTATATTTAATTTTTCCTTCATAATAATTAAATTAATTTAAATTTTGACCTCTAAAATTTGAATTTTTATCATTATAAAAAAATAATGATATCAATTTTTTAGTTTATAATGTCACTATTGATATTTAATATATAAAATTAATTATTTGTACAATTTTACATTCACAAATATTTTTAAAAGTTTTATATAAATTCATTTAAGTGGTAAAAATTAACCAAACCTTAATCTTCAAATTTCATACAAAATTCATTTCAATCATAAAAATAACTAAACCTTAATTTCATATAAATATTTTTCAATTATTTTTATTTTAATATTTAAATTTCATATAAGATTCAAATTTAGTTATTAGGATCATTAACTTTTCATTCTAAATAACTCAAAATTCATACCTAACAAAAATTAACATGAATTAAATAATGAATGATATATATAAATTTGATAGTTAACTAAAAGAATTAATTTTTCCTCTTAAAATTTCAAATCACATATTTGAAATTATTATCATATAACCTTAAAATCTTAATAATCTAAATCTTATAAACTAATCCAAAATTAATTACTCCACAATAAAAATAAAATAAACATTTTAGATTTCAAGCAATTTTATAATTTCTCCCTTACCTCTTTTTAGCTATAGGACGTATAGTTAGCATCATTTTTCCTCTCCAATAAATCTACCCATGTAATAAATGATATTCAAATTTATCAAATTGTAAATATTGAATAAAAAATTTAAACATTTTATTTCAAAGAACTTTGTAACTTCTCTCTTGAAAGTTATTTGTCTATTTCTAGCCATAAGGCATATAGTTGAGTTCATTTCTTTTGAAGTGCATCATTTGTCATTTCCAATAAATATCCTTATATAATAAAAGATGTCAAATTTATCAATTTGCAAATTTATCAAATCATAATGTTCATCTAAAAACAAAAATGCTAAGATTTTGCGTTGACATTATTTTTCAATATTCACAACTGCACAAAGATGATGTAATATGTTCCGAACAGCTACAACATATGTTAAGATTTAGAATTTAAAATGACTATCCTACTATGTAATATGTGCTAAACAGTCACCATCCATATCAACCACCACATTGACGAGTTTATCCACCTCTCTATTTGCTTTCTTGTACATGTGCCATATTTGAAACACAAAAAAAAAAAATTAAAAAGCTCTTGATAACTCTGAAAAATGTTGTTTCATTTCTAATTCAAGTTTCATTCCACTACGAATAACATTTATTGTTATCAATGAATCTCCCTCGATTATTAGTTTCTTTAATTCAAGTTTGATTCCTTCTTCAATGCCATAAAGCATAGCTTGAAATCCAGCTTCATTACTAGTGTTTATAGGGAAAAAAAAATGTTACTATCCCACACACTTTGTCTTTATGGTTTTTAAATATACATCACCACCCAACATTCTTGGATTTTGTAGGATAATAAACACTGCTATAATCAGTTTTTTGTTATCTTTTAACAAGCAATTATGTGACTCAGTTTTATGTTAATTTGTATAAATAGACAATTATATCAATGATAAAGAGAGGTGAGTTTTCTGGTGTAAATTTGTATTATTTGTATCTTTTTTTTAAAATCCACCAGATTTCTTCTAAATACACCATCAAAATTCAACTTGATCCCACCCTCCTCTAATTGCATCCATTTTACATTTTTCACTAGATTATCTCTAGACTTCCCATGAACGAAATACATCAAAAAATTTAAACTCTAGACTTCCCATGAATGAAATGCATAAAAAAATTAAACTCTAGACTTCCCATAAATGAAATACATCAAAAAATGTAAACTAACATATTTATTTTAAACAAACTTCTATAAAAAATTTGAAAGAACCTATTTTAAATCAATTTAACATATACAAATAAGAGAATATAAGATATATATTAGTTTACCTAAAATAATTAAATGTAACAAGAAACTATTTCCATACATCAAATAGTATAAACAAGAATTTTATACATGAAATATGTCAAATTGTTTTTAGCTGGAAGACTTCTCTTCTCTTGTATAGGAAAACTTTATCACTTTACAGGGAAAATTCCTGGCATACTGAGTCAGAAGGAGAGAACCACTTAGATACTAGAAAATTTAGATTGTCTGTCAGAATTTCTATAAGATTATATCATATATTTAATCTAATATAATTTTCTATCTCAAATTAAATAGGCTCTTCAAATATTGACCGTCAAATTTAGGAACTGAAGATATGAACTCTGAACATAAATTTGTTTTGATTGTTGTTCAGCTGCTCAAAGATACAAGTGCCTTCTTCCTTTATAATAATATTATTATTATGTGAAAAATATCTCCACCCCACACTAAAAGTAGGCGTATCATCTCAGATTATGCATTGTACCTTCCATTGGTTACACTCTCCATCCAAAAGAACAACTTCACTTTTTAGGTTTGGTAGTTGAATCTGACTTCTCCATGGTTTTGGGAACCCCTGCATTCCCAAACCATGACAAAAACTAGGTTACTTAACCCAAGAAGCCATCGGATTGCATTTATTTAGTACATTCTTTTAACTTTACAATTCACACAAATGCAGATCTACATATAAACATAATATTAGATCATTAGAGATCTATCAGCAAAACGAAGTAACAAAAACAAGTTACGAGATTGACTATTGTTAGCTTCTTAAATACCTCTACTCCTGATTTAAATTTGAAAATATATATAACCAAAGAAAGCAGAGAATTTGATCTTACTAGCTTGTATGGTTCATTTATATTCTGTGATTTCATAACCCTTGTTTGAAAGGGTTTATCTGATTTGAAAGGAGGAGGAGACTCCATTGTCATGTGCTTCTGAGAGGAGAAACATTGTGCAGGTTCCTTGGATGAATTGCCTGCAACAAAACTCACTGTATTGTTATATATCAATACTCCTATAAAATTACAATTCAAATGCCAACTCCAAAAGTTAGTTATGGAACTTTTCCTCATCAGAAACCAAATCAATCAGCAATCTATTGCCCACTGATTCATTTAAGTTGCACATTTTGTTAGAAGGGCATCTCTTGTTTGGTTTTTCTACATGAAGAGGACTGATAGTTTTGACGCACCCAGATCTTCCAAACATATGAACCTCCATGTACGACTTCGCTATGTAGTTGAACACAAAAAATCTCCCATTTCAATCCACTAAAAGAAATGGGATATTTTGTTGTGTTCAACTGCATATCAACAAAATCTCCCATTTGCAGCCTATAATAATTCACAAATTCTTTCCAACCATGTCGAAATTCCAGTTTATTAGTACAAACAATAAACTGGAATTTCGACAGGGTTGGAAAGAATTTGAAATTTAACTCCAATGGCCTTATACTCTGCATGGTATAAAAAGCTCCCCCGTTTCTTCATCCGCCATGGCAAACTTAGATGCAAAACATATAACTCAGGTTAACTCCTATGGCCTTATAAACGCATAGAGAGCAGATAGCGTTGGCCTTATTAGATAGATGTAGGTAAGTACATTATAATGGCTTCTGCGGGCAGAAAAGGATGTTTCAGAGAATCCTGCCCATAAGCGTACGTAAACTCAGTTTCTTGCAGAGTGGTGATCAGATTCTATTTTAGTATAGCAAAACATGACCAGTACGTTTCTCTGATAGGAAGTATCTGTGTGGCTGATAAGGACAAAGCAACCGAGATATACAGAAAACACTTGAGTAGATAGACAGAGTTTAATGGTGTTTGGTCCCACCAGTTGTACCAGCTTTGTTTCTTGCAATTGTTGCCCTGTATCTGTGGGCTGTCCTAAAGCATTGTAATGGTGTCATAATGGAGCACAGTTGGAAACCAAATGGAATATCGAACCAAAACTGCTGTTTTTTTAGTTAGCCTGAGGAGTAAAACAACTGTGCATTGAGCAATAGAGATATGAAAAAAACCCAAAACGCAAAGACTGAATGCATAGGTGTCGTTGTAGTATTTCGGCTTGCGTAGGTTGTCTGCTTATTCTTAGGGCATTTGTTAGTTTACCCCTTCATTTTCTTAAATTTATTTATCCTTTTGTTGACTTTTTCATTATCACTAGTTATAGCCTGTAATCTCTTTTGGCTCAATTATATTTAATTTATCTTTTCCATTTCTTGCCTTGCTCCCTGATTTGTCTCCTCACACTAAGGTATTTTCTCTTTACCCTTGTTTATCTCTCTCTCCTCAGGTTGTATGTCCATTTCACTCCTCAACCTCTTTCCTTTCCTTCTTTTAAGAAAATTGAGTCTAATCATCGTTCATCTCCTTATGCTCTCTATCATCATAATGATGAATCATGGAGTGTGATCCGAAACATTTCACTTCTCAACCTCTTTCCTTTCCTTCTTTTAAGAAATTTGGGTCTAATCATCATTCATCTATTTATGCTCTCTATCATTCTAATGATGAATCATGGAGTGTGATCCGAAACATTGATACAAAAATTCAAGAACAATCAAAACCTAGAAACTGCAAAATTGAAATCATTATGGATTATGAAAATCTCATAGCATTAATATAACAAAATAGTTAGACTTAGAACCTATTTGATAATATCAATTAACAAAAATAAAAGACTGGTTTTATTTGTAAAAAAATAAAACCAAGTAATAAGTTTGAGGAAGCATGAGAATCATGAAAGAGAGTATTATACATAAAATTATTCGTGAATATGCATGAATAATAGAACTTATTAAAACCTAATTTGTTGTCGACTTAATTTTTTTTAATACAATAATTATTATCATAGTATATACTTTACTTATTTTAATTTTTTGTTTTTTCCTTCAACTATTATAACACATAGACTATATATACATATGTGTATTCAAAAGTTAACACAAATGGATTATTGCAAAAACAATAAACAAAAGATGCTACCATATGGAGAATAAAAATGCAGGGATTAGAGTAGAAAGAGGATGTAGAATGATTAAAGCCTTTCCTTACAACAAAGCACCTAATTAAATTAAATATCAAATAATTAGTAATGCCAACTAAATGAGTTACCTAATCATTTCTAACAATTTTTCAAATTGATTACCACCTCCCCTTATCACATTCACAAATCATGGATCTAACTCACGGTCCTAGATTAAATCTCCATTGTTCAATTTGCTTTCAATTTTTTTATAAATTGGAGATTAATTTTCTATTTTAAAAATCCTAAATTTAGCAAGTAGATGTTGCAACATTGAGTAACAAACATCACAAATTATTCGAGTGCAAATCCACTCCATTGATAATGGTGGTTTACATTGAGTTTCACTTGTAATTATTTTTCTTTCTATGTTGATGCAAATTGTTATTGAGTTCAATTGGAAGGTGAGTTGTGATTTCATTTGGAGAGTGAATTTCATTGTTTTATTCTTGTTTGTATTCTAGTTTATCTCACCTCTTACACTAGGTCTCATTACAACATTGAATTCCCACTAATAACTTCATTGATAATCTCTAATCCAAACATAACAATTTATTTTAGATTGGTCATTATTATATTACAAACTTGACATATATGCCTTGTACCATTAAACATCTTATGGTTTTTCTTTCCCCAAATATTCTAATAGATCAAACCAAGATTGATATCATGCAAAAGATTAAGTTCTCTTTGTATTAGATGCATAGGACAACTGAGAGGGGGGTTGAATCATTCATATACTTTTAAAATATCAAAAACACTCATTAACAGTTAGATATGCATTAGTTCTTAAACCTTTATCCACCATTAAACCCTTAACATGCATTAATAGAATGTAAACATGTAAAGTAGTAATGCAAACACATTAAGCACATAAAAACACCAAATTTACATGGAAAACCCAAGAAGGGAAAAACCACGACGAGGATTAGCTCACTATTATATGAATTGC
Source organism: Sequoia sempervirens (assembly GCA_007258455.2). NCBI lineage: Eukaryota > Viridiplantae > Streptophyta > Pinopsida > Cupressales > Cupressaceae > Sequoia > Sequoia sempervirens. Next base: position 5,738 of record VDFB02010859.1, on the reverse strand, counting down.
AACCCTGAATACAATAAGGCTCACTGCCAAGGGCTCATTGTCCATAAAGTTAAAGAAAGGCTCACTACTGGTGGCTCACTACCAAAGGACTCACTATCGAGAAGAAAGAAGAAAGAAGGGGTGGCTATTGCCATATTGAACTACTAACAATGCATTTCTCATATGTTGAAGGTACAATTCCACTAAAGCACAAAGAACACATAAAATAGACTGAAATGTAGACACCTTCTTCTCACTGCACTAGAAAGTCTTAGGCATTAAGGCACACACTCAAATCAACACACTTGATCACTTTCGCATCTTTTTCATCAAGTACCAAATACTATGCAAGTAGGCATGATGTCATGATTTCAGCCATCACCAAAAGAAATTCATGTGCAAGCAATTAGAAGAATGTTTAAATATCTAAAGGGCACAAAAGATTTTAGTTTGTGGTATTCAAGAGGTGAAGATTTCATGCTTCTAGCATATACAAATTCAGATTGGGTAAGAAATGTTGATAATGGGAAAAGTACAAGTGGAGGAGCCTTCTTCCTTGGCAACAATCTCGAGTCTTGGTTAAGAAACAAACTTCAATTTCTTTATCTATAGTATTAGTATCATGTTGCACACAAGTCCTTTGGAAGAAGGAAATATTGAAGGACATGAAGATAGAATATTATCATCCAATTTCAATACTTTATTAAAACACAAGTGCAATTAATATTCAAATAACACAGTTATGCCCTCTATAGTGAAGCACATTCCCATCAAATATCACTTCTTAAGAGAGCAAATAGTAGAACAATAGGTAAAGTTGGAATAAATTGCCGCATAAGAACAAATTACAGATATTTTCACAAAGCCCCTTCCAAAAGAAACTGTTGAGTATCTTAAATAGAAATTGGTAGTGATGTCTATTTCATCTAGCCATTAAGTAGAAGTGTAATTTCATGGGGAGTTAATTACTGCATTAGTTTTCATCTCTATAGATTTTTTTGTTATAATTATGGACATCCCTTTGTGATTGATGTCAAAAGGAGAGAATTACAAACAAGCAGAGAATTATAAAAGGAGGTTGGATTACAGACAGGGGAAGAACTACAAAAAGGAGAGTTGCCATCAATGAAAAAGTAGGAGATTGTTGGCAATTTTTTCATTGATTTCAAAGGCATGGATATCATTTATCAATGAAAGAAATTGTATGAAGGACAAGTCCAAAGGCCACTAATCATTGTTTAAATTCAAGGAATCTAAAGACATGTTTATTATCCCTAAGTTTTGGCCGACCTTCCTCCACCTTGGCACTCGTTACCAAATCACCCATCCTTAATCTCTGTAAGATAAAAAAATTAAATTAATGTTTCAATATTGTCTGACCTTACTTTGGTGCCCAATAAAATATCAAATAACATAAAATTTTATGCTCTCTCATGTTGCCAACCCCACTTGGGTGAAGTTCTTAATAAGGTATAAATACAAGTTGATTTGGGAGCAAGTAAAGCAAGTTTTAAGATGAAAAATCATTCCTATTTAGAGCATATTTTTAGGAAAAGAAGAGCAAATTTGTAGAGCAGATTTTTGAAGAAAATATTTGGATCATATTTGCAAAGAAGAGGAGAAATTTTTTGAAGAAGATATTTAGAGAAATTTTGAAAAGAAGGGGAGCATATTTTGAAGAAGATATTTGGAACAAATTTGCAAAGAAGAGGAGAAATTTTTTGAAGATATTTTCAAGAAGGTGAATTTTTTTTCCTTAGGATGATGGTGCCTCCTAATTGAAGGGATTGGTATCTCCTAATAATTTGGTGCTTATTAGCATGGATTAGTGTCTCTAGTGGGTTGGTGACTACAAAATTTGTAAGATAATTTTAATTTATTTGAGGTTGCATTTGGATAGTAGATCCAAGCAATATTTCCTCTATGGTTTTCTCTTGAAAGGGTTTCCATGTAAATATTTTGTGATTGCTATTTTGGTGGTTTTTGGATTTTAAATAAGTACAAGTTTATCTTATACTAATTCAACCCCCCTCTTAGTATAAGTGTATGTGCTCATTAAAGAGATAAAAATATAGAGAGGGTGAGATGTATAGAGAGAGGAGATAGAGAGGGGGGGAGGGGGAGAGGAGAGAGGTAGAGATATAGAGGTATAGAAAGAGAGGGAAAGAGATTTGAGTAAAAGGGGGAGAAAAGGATAGAGATATGTTGTAAGATGTGTGTCCTTGGTCTCATTTTGTTTGTACACAATGCTCAAGGTTCATGACATGGCTTAACTACCTCTCGTTGATTCATTAACTATGGCGGTTGTATCAGAAATTAAGAGGTCGATCTTTTGGTGTAACAACAATCGTCTTTGCAAAAATTGGTATCAGAGCCTGGGTCAGTTTGAACCCCTCACTTGCGTTGGGGGATTGTTGCAAGATGTGTTCCCTTTGTCTATTATGTTGTGTAATGCATTGCTTAAGTTGTGACATGACTTAATCACCTCCCATGGATTCATTAACTTTTGGTGGTTGTCATCATTAATAGGTTAGTCTTTTAGTGCAATGACAACCATCTTTGCAAAAAGATAGACAATGAGAAACAAGGATTGTGTGTGTATGAGTGAGAGAGATATGGAGATAGAGATAGAGAGGGATAGAGATATATAAATAGAGGCTAGGAGAGGCAGAAGACAGAGAAGATGGAGGGAATGAGGTAGAATATAGAAAGTGAAGATATTATCAGATATAGAAGTCTTGGGGAAAGATAAAGATATAATATCTATTTAGAGGATTTAGAAAGTTCAAAAGGATGTAGATTTTTCATTTTTCTATTTTGGATTAATATATTTCTCCCAAATTCAATTTTATAAAAACCCATAATAAATCAAACATTAATTTAAATCCTTGTAAAAAAAAAATATGATTTTTAGTGTTGAATTGTCTTGCATATCATGATTTTTTTTGTATTGCCTAGGCTATGTGATCTCATTTAGTGTTGTAAAGTGATTAGTTTCAACTTTTTATTGATTTTTGTTTTTGTATTTATATTTGACCAAATGAAATTTTTTTTAGGACCTTTACCCCTATTATGCATCTTAATGCTTCAACATTCAATATAAAAACTAATCATCATATAATTAATTTTAAAACTTATGGAATATATATATAAATTATATCCCCTATGGACCTATTTCCATTTTTCCTGTATTCTATAATTTTTAGTTTTTTTATTTTTATTAGGAAAAATAACTTTTTTAAAACCAATTTGATCTTGCCTTCTAATCTAATTTATCAAAAAAGTTTCTTTTCTATAAAAGAACCAATTTGAGTTCAATGTTTATATTTTACTTTTCAACTTATTTTCTTCCAATTAAATATTTCATTTATTCAAAACCATTGAGAAATTTTTTAAATAGAAAAAAATTCCTCCTACTATAACTATCTCATATATGATCACAAGTACCTTCTTATTTTATTATAATAAATTTTTATCTAGTTTTTGGGTTTAATGAGAATTCCTAGTTGGAAATTTCTAATTCATAATTTCAAAATAGTGTTAATTTTATACTACATTTCTTTATTACATTTGCTTTTGCAAAAAAAATTCAAACCAAAGTTCTCACTTATTTATGGAGACATAGATAGTGTAATTGACCTCATACATTACCACATTATATTCTTAAAATATTTTTTCGTATTCTACCAATATTTTTTGAGGTGTATATAAAGACTCCAAAATTTCATTAAGTACTTGAGGCATTTAACAACATCCTACAACATTCTCGTCTCCATCAAGTTTTCACCAAGCTTGGGAGGTGATTTATATTTTTCTCAACCTTCTCCTTGTCTTTTGTATTTTATCATTGTAGATTCCTAGTTGTTATCAAGTTGGTACCTAGGATCTCACTTCATGTTTATCAATTCTCTCATTTTTATTTTGGTTCACTCTACTTGCATTGTCAGTACTATTTTAATTCCTAAACTTGATTAGGATAGGAGAACACACTCTATTTTATCATTTTCTATATCATGGCTATTATGGGGGTTGAAAAATAAAAATAGGCATTTGATTAGTCTCGACAAAATTTTATACAACCCCAACCATTTTTATTTATTGTAGTTATAGGTTATACATGGAGAAGATATTTCACCACATAAAATATTATTAATATTATACTTTCTCAATCATTTTATTATTTTATTTGATTAAATAGATAAATCATTGTTAGTTTAGTTTTTTAAATTACCTAGTGATATACCTAGTTGTGGTTGTTTCACTTTTGCATGGTGTTGTGACATTATCTAAGGAAGACTTGAGAATGATGGTTGCTCATGTTGTATAGACTATAATTTTATTTGTAACATGCTAGCATCTATGCAACATGTTGGCATCATTCACAAAGGCTTCTTGATTTTTTCAAGGCTCCTCTTTGTCCTACCTTTATAGTTATATGCTTACCTTCTGTAGCATCATAAATTGTCACATGGATGATAATTTCACACTATGTTTTGCTTCCCCTTAAGTGCATGGACCTAATTGAACACCTCATTTCCTAAATTATGCATTTTATGGCCCATTTTATCATTTTTCTACAAACTACAAGCACAAAACAAATGCATTCATTTAGTACATTTCCCTCCAACTCCTTAATTCTTGGAAAATAGGTCTAGGACACTAGCACCTAGGGAACCTATGTCCCCATATTTTGGCTCCAAATTCAAATATGTTAGTGTCAACATTTTATTATTTGAAATTCAAATATCTAAAGTCAACTATTGGGATTTAATTTTTGGGAAATTAGAATAATTATGTATAAATACTTAGTCATTTAACTACTTAAAAAGGGGCAAAAAGGGAGAATTGAGAAATTTATGATTAAGAATTTTTCAAGAAAATTATCAAGCAATTCAAGAGTAGCATTTCAATTATTTATTGCAGCAATTCAATATCTAAGCTCATGATGTCAAAATGTGTATGAGTTCATTCATGCTTATGTTTTCATATGTTTTTGAAGATTAACCCTTTTAGGTCTTCAAGAAATTCAAGCAAGCAAGATCCAAGCCTTGAGGTGATTTGTATGACTTCAATCCTTCAAGGAAGCCATTGAAGGGTGGTTTTAGGTTTGAAGAGGATTGGAGGAAGTTTGAAGATCAATTATTCATTGTTTCAATCAAACCCTACATCTTGAAAACTCGTGAAAACTTAGTCACATAATTATCTAATAGTGCAACAAACAGAGAATGAAAACTATGATTTGGCACCAGAGGACAACAAAAATGGATCTCAAATTGGTCATCAATGATAGTTGTGCCCTCAGAGGAAACGTCCTACAAAATCACGCTTAAATTTATACCATAGGTGCATAGTTTTCCTTATCAATCCATTTCTAAAGTTCAAATTTTTGTGTGATATCTCAAATCTAATGTATTTGTATAAAAAGAGTAATTTGCATCATTAGACCAATTAAATCATTGCATTTCACCCTTAATTTCATTTTATATTTTGTTCAAGGGTAGGTTGACTCACCTTTTTAGCTTGTAATTCAATCATATATCTTGCCCAAATCCATCAAGTCCCCTCTATTTAATGAAATAGGACAAAGGTGTCAAACCCCCATTAAGGGAGATCTCCCCTAAAGCGTCACACATTTTTCTACATTTCACCTTCTTAAGTTTGTAATTTATAATTATGTACATTAATAGTTTTTTGTTTTAGTCACGTTTTAACTTGTTAGAAAGCTATACTTTCTCAAGGGTGAATCATGTTAGATTCAA
>VDFB02010858.1:0-10933 GCA_007258455.2 Sequoia sempervirens | reverse complement strand
AACTTGTCATCTTTTGTTTGATAGTCATCATTAACCTGATTGATGACTAATTGAGAATCTCCATAAACCTATAATTCTATGATTTTCCATTCCACTGCTACTTTGATACCAATGATTAGTGCTTCATATTTAGTCATGTTGTTAGTGCAAGGAAACATCAACCTGTAATATTTTAGGATAGTGTGTCCTTTAGGAGTAACAAATAAGATTCCAGCACCCAATCCATGTTGAGTGTAAGACCCATCAAAGTATAATATCCAATGTTGTGTTGTCATTGTGAGGACACCTGCATCCAGAAATTCAATGTGCATGGGATGGTCATCTTGCAATGGTGCTTCAGCTAACTGATCTACTATTGCTTTGCCCTTGATTTCTCTTTTATCCACATACTGAATGTTGAATTCACTCAATATCATCACCCACTTTCCAATCTTCCTATTAGATTGGCTTTGTTGAGTAGGTATTTAATGGATCTATCTTGGCTATTAGTTTGATGGTATGTGTTAACATATAGTGTCGCAGTTGTTGAGTAGAAAAAACTACTACCAAACAAGCTTTTTCAATGAATGTATAGTTAATCTCTCATCCTTCAGTGCCTCAGAGAGGTTTTCACCATTGGATACGCTCTTTCTTTTTACTTTTTTATGATCTAATACTGCCATTGCATGGTTTTCACCATTAGATCGACTTTTTGTATTCTTTATTTTGTAGCTAAGGGATTTGGCACTCCCCTAGTTGGAAGCTTCATTATGAAATTCATTGGTGGAACTTGTTTCCATATTTTCAGAACAAAGTAAATTGACAATAGCATCATCATCTACAAAGATAGGGATATCAAGCAGCTCAGTTTGTTCCCATTCAATAAGTTTGGGGTGTATCAAAGGTAAGGAATCATCAGATTGGTCGAGGTCAAAGGCGGTAAGCTTCAAGATGGAAACATTTTCAAGGTGTTCGATAGCAATGTCAAGGTCTATAATGTTACTCTCCTCCGAATGATCTATCTCGCTCGATGTCTAATCATCCTCACTAGAGTCATCGATATGTAGTGATCCAAATTCAAGTGGTCTAGACCCTGAACTTTGTCCCTCCATACGTATGGGTGCATACCTCTTTATCACATCAATTTCTTTGTCTTCAAAAGATACTTCAGATAGTGAATCCCATTCATATTCATTTGAGTCTATTTCAGAACTAGCTTGCAATTGGAGGATTCACTCACAAATCTGATGAGTGGTTTCTTCTTTTGTCTCTTCTTTGTATCTTAATTTTGTCTTGTCTTTTGCATTGATTGTGATAGGATGAATTAGTTCCACAATACCTTCTTTTTGTTTTCCAATAGGACCTTTTCCTTCATATCCCATCTTTTCTAAGATTGTGAATCCTTTACCATATTGCTCTATTGGTATGCTGGAAATTATTGCTTGAGATGTTTCTTCATCTTTATAAAGCCAATTTAGAATGTCTTTGTCCTCAGATTCATCAACTAGAGTGCCTGCTTTTACAACTTTACCATCAAAGAGCATGGTGGGTTGTGAAGATCGTTTTCTATATGTTGATGGTTGCCCATATGATTTTGGAGAAGGTAGCAACTATGAGAGACATAAGGACTACTCAATTGAATACTCACCCATGCCTTTATCTTTCAACTGAATCTTTTTCTCAAATTGTTTTGACAAGGAATTGAGTTGGCTTTCATTACCTGAAGAAATAGAATCACCGATGTCTTTATTTTTTGAGTGAATCTTCTTCTCAAGCTGTCTTGATAAAGAATTTAGTTGGCCTTCATTACTTGATGAAATAGAAGTGTGAGCTTCTCTGTTGTGTGGCACAAAAATATCTTGGAATTTCTTAAGAGTGTTGCAGTATTGAGGATTGGTTGAATCAGTTGAAATGGTGATCTCTTGTCCATTGTAGGGGAATATCAAGCATTGATGGTTTGTTGAGAGCACTACTTGCATTTCATGGATCCAAGGTTGTCCCAAGAGTATGTTGTAAGTCAAATCCTTTTCTAAAACTTGGCAAAGTATATCTTTTACAACTAGTCCCACTTGAATTGGCAATACTATCAGTCCTTGAGAGGATCTTTCTTCGTCATCATAAGCTTTTATGGTGATCTTTCGTCTAGAATCTATTGCATTTTCTAAATATCCCAATGCACAGATAAGCTTTAAGGTTCATATATTTAGACCAGCTCCTACATCTATTAAAATGCATTTGACCCGATGTTTATGGATTAAAACCTCAATATGGAGTGGAGTGTTATGTGGATGATTCAGTGATGCATCATCATTTTCTGAGAATGATAAACAACGGGGTGTAGTCAAATGTCCCACCATGGCTTGGAATTGACAAACTTCCAAATTGGTTGGTACTGTGGTGTCCACCAAATCCTTTTCCAGAATTTCCTTATGGGATGGTGAAATTTTAAGAAGTTCCAATATGGATATCTACGCTGGAATCTTTTACAATTGGTCTACGATATTGTATTGATTTGAAGGGGCAACAGGTGTTTTAGATGCACTTCCTTTCAATAAAAACTTGGGCTGCACTCTTGTGGTCATGTTGAATGGTAGATTGTTTTGTTTATTGTTGATTTTGATGACATTGATTTGATTATCAGTTGCAGCAATGTCTTGTTTTTCATTGATTTTATTATCAACTGCAGTAATGTGTTGTTTATTCTTGATTCCGATGTCATTGGTTTGATTCTCAACTGCAGAAATGTGAAGGATTTTAGTATCATAGACATAATTCACATTTTTCCCTTTGGTGTTTGTTGAAGAGGATTCCCCTTTTTCATAGTTGGGTAGAGGATTTTTAAATGCTCCATGATCAGCATTTGTTTGAGGTCCTTCTACTGATATGTCCTTTCTATCTATCAATTCTTGCACCAAATGTTTTAATTGCATACAATCATTTGTTTTATGACCCTTGTTTCTATAAAAAAATAGTAATATGCATCATTCATCCATGATGGTTTAACTCTTGGTTCCCAATCTCATGCTTCTAGTAATGTTCTGAGTTTGTTTGCAAGAATTTCTTTTAATGCCGATTCAAGTGACTTCTCCAAAGGTGTAAATTTTATGCGATTTGATGGTGTTCGATATGGTGTTGAAGCTAGTTTAGATTCATTGTTGTTTTGATTATTTTTGGGTGTAAAACCTGATAAATTGAAGATTGGTTTTGTGTTTTTTGTATCAACTACACCATCATTACCATCATTCTTCTTTCTTTGCCATAATTTGGGTTTATCATTGTTGTTATGATGATTAGAAGAGTTGGCATTGTTTGTTCCTTCATTATAGATTTTTAATACTCCTCTTTTAACCAACGCTTCCTCAATCTTAAGTATGTTTTCGATCATCTTTTCAAAGGTGGGTGGACATTGCAATTGGAGTCTATAACTCATCTCACTATTGAGATTGTCAATAAAAATCTCCATCTTTTTTTTCTCAAGTATAGGACGGGCATACCTAGCAAATAATCATCTCCATCTTTGTAGAAATGTTAGGAATGATTCACCATTTTTCTATTTTATGTTGGAAAGATCTTTCATGGTTATTTCATGTTGAATTTTGTATGAATATTGGGTGATAAAATTATTTACCAGCTCTTTAAATGATCTAATACCTGGTGAGAGTTTTGAAAACCATTCCATGCATTGACCATCCAAACTTCATGGAAATAATCTCATTAAATAAGTCTCTTCATGTGCAAATTCCAAGCTCATGGTGTGAAATTCTCTTACATGATCTAGAGGATCAGATTTTCCATTGTATTTTTCAAATTTTGGAATATCATAGTTTGGTGGAAATGGTATCATGTTCATACTTATGTCAAAGGGATAAGGACAGATGTCTTGCAGCAAATATCTTTTGTTTGTTCCTCTTTGCATGTCTTGTATTTTTTGTTGAAGGTTTTAGATTTGTTGAGTTAAAGCATTCATCGGATCTGTGATTCATGAGCCAAATTTTGTTTTCTTGGGAGTTCCTTTCAATTGGTTTACATCAAAGTCATTGGGTAGTTTTACACCTTGGTTTTCCAGCATCAAGAAGTATTTCTCTCAAACTTTTTCTAGAATCTTTTCCATGAACTTGTGAAACTTAGGGTCTTGTTGAGCTTGTTGAATGTCTTCATCAATTATCTCATATGTTTCAGGTTGGTGAAATTTATGAAAGGGGTTTTTTTCTCCTTCTACCATGATGGTTTGGGTTTCAATTTCTTTCTCTTTGAGTTTTTGTTTTTGAGCTCTTGTTAAAATGGATATGCAAGTGTTAGAGATTTTATATACTTTGATCTTTGTTTTAGGAGTGCCAATGAAGTAACTAAGTCAAATAGGATGATAGATCCTATTGATGAGAATATGGTTAAAATATGATGTGAAGTGTTTGTTTCATGATGAAGGATGATAGATCATGATGATGAAACTCAGCTAAACAAATCAGAGATGAGAAGGTGATTGGACACTTTAAGATGTTTGATCCATGTTTAGTTAAAGAGATTTCACTTGCAAAGACCAATTTCTTCAAGTTTAAACTGATGTTGTAATGAGGAATGATCTTGGTTCTGAAAAAGGTCCCTAAATATGATTCTAATTGTCTAAAAAATGTTCAATTTAGTTCTTTGTTTGTGAATTAGATGGATGCACTAAAATAGGTTGCAGATGTACTAAAAGATGGGATAGATGCGTCGGAACAAAGCTTGGATGCGCTAGACTGCCTAAATGTGATTCTAATTGTCGGACAAAAGGTCAATTTAGCTCTTTGTTTGTGAATCAGATGGATGTGCTAAAACAAGTTGCAGATGTGCTAAAATATGGACTAAATGTGCTAAAGCAAAGCCTATATACGCTAGACTATCCCCTATATGGAAGCAGAAGAGAGCCATGCCACCGGAAAGCGATGAGGCAACGCGCTTGTGAAAAGAACCCGCACTAGAATATGAGCCAAAATGCGCTGGTGCGAACCCAGATGCACTGCATTATGAGCTTAAAATGATCGGAAACAAGCAGGCTTGGCGCGCTCGCATATGTGGTTTAAAATGCACTAAAGCAGGTGCCATGGTCAATCGAAATGGTCAATAACGCTTTGTACCTATTCACGATTTTGTTTCTAACCAGTGAATTGCATTTTAATGGATGATCTTCTGACCAATAAGTTTTCCTAGTTTTTCTCATTTCTGAATCATGTGAATTAAGTGTTTTTTAATGGATGATCTCTTGGAAAATGATTTCAAACATAGCAACAAGTAGCAAAACAATTGTTTCACCCTATAATCTAAACATTGAGTGCATGTTCTAGGATCCGTCCTCGATCCCTTTGATTTCCAAATCGGTATTGGAATAAGAAACAAACCAACAGGACTCCAATGCCATGGGTCACAATAAATGATAGCCCAAGCAATTCCTATGGGGAACTACTCAATCACAAATTTCGCTCCTAGAGGCCCATTTTTCTTCTTGGCCCAGAACCAAAGCCACCTTCAAATTTTGGCTGCAACCCCTGTGAAGCTATATAGTGAGTAATTTGCATCTCCTTCCCCTCCCTCCCTTGCACTCACTACATTATAATGTTCTGGAACCCACTCTACTAATAATTTTCGCACTTAAAGTTCTTAGTGGTTTTCTGCATTCTATGTAAAATAAAATGATAAACTCCCTCAAGAGACCTCCCAAACTTTAGAACAAAGGCTTTGGGGATGGTTATCAATGCACACTACCGTTGAATTTGATTTTCATCACTATCATGTTTGATTATAGTGGGTTGGAATACTCTTGGCCTTTAGCCACAGCTCCCTAGGTCATTCACGCAAGTCCTGTTACTCTCCTACTACGGCCAAGCCTATAGGTGCTGTGTTTCTGGCAATAAAACCTATGAGCCGAGTCTAGGAATCTTGGTCACCAGTGGTAAAGGGGAGAGAATAGGCCTATCACTTTACAAACACAACATACATGGTGTTCATTAACGTCTTAATTAAACTAGATGCCTAATTTAATCAAAAGAAAACAAAAATAACTCCAACCCCTACAAACACCATTAGTAGTCCTGGATACCGTCTTTGAGAAGCGTGGAGAAAAAAAACACCGCAAAATAGAAAGAAATGACAAATTCCCCACCTTTGAATTTACAGATGGAAGTGCATATGCCAAAATAGAGACCATGGCGCGGCCAGGATTGGCGATATGCGCACATCGCAGATATGGCGCGATTATGGAAACAACAAGAAAAGGGAAGCTGTAAAATCTTCAGCAAGCAGCGCGCTTTAGAAGAGCAGTGTGTATATGTGGCCGGAATGAGCTTGATGCGCCAAAAGGAAATGTGCGTATACGACCGGAATGGTATTTTGATGTAATCTGCGCCCCACCTATGCAATCGGAAAAGATGCCCCTGTGCACCCAGACCTAAACGTCCACAAACGCAACCTGTCACGTAAAACCTACGGTAAAATGTTAAAAATGGGGCTAAGCCCCATGATGGGCACCAATTTATGTGTGTATGAATAATGTGAGTGCATAAGCAAATAATACAACACACCAATGAAAAAATATATTAGAGAGTTCAAATGATAATCAAATCAAAACAAACAAACTCTCCAATGGTGTCTCATTGTCCTCTATCTTCAAGTCATTTTTGCTCTCAAATTGTGTATGCACATGACTTTCCAAATGATAACCCCGCCAAGAATGAGATACACCGGAAAATGTAAGAAATATCTCCTACACTACATGATTGATTACTAAATTTGTTGAGGATGATTGTGCAAAGATTAATGATGTTGCTATGATATTGATAATGAAATGATATGATGAAACTATAGAAATTAAGATGCATGGTAATGCCTTGATTAATCTACTTGATTCTAAAATGCTAATGCTAAGATGACAATGCTAGCTAAAATTTTGTAGAGTGTAATTATGCTCGGCTCTCTATATGCTTTTGTTGTAAATGAAACATTATATTAGAGATTTTGAAATGATAATCAAATCAAAACAACAAACTCCCCAATTGTGTCTCATTGTCCTCTATCTCCAAGGATTCTTTAAGTCATTTTGCTCTCAAATTGTTTTTGCACATGACTTTCCAAATGACAACCTGAAGAATGAGATGCTGGAAATGCAAGAAATATCTCCTACACTACATAATTGATTGCTAAGTGAGTTCATAAGCAAATAATACAACACACCAATGAAACATTATATTAGAGAATTTGAAATGATAATCAAATCAAAACAACAAACTGCCCAATGGCATTTCATTGTCCTCTATCTCCAAGGATTCTTTAAGTCATTTTTCCCTCAGATTGTTTGTGCACATGACTTTCCAAATGACAACCTGAAGAATGAGATGTTGGAAATGCAAGAAATATCTCCTACACTACATGATTGATTGCTAAATTTTCTAAAGATGATTGTGCAAAGATTAATGATGTTGCTATGATATTGATAATGAAATGATATGATGAAACTACAAAATTTAAGATGCAGCTAATGGTAATGCCATGATTAATCTACTTGATTCTAAAATGCTAATGCTAAGATGACAATGCTAGCTAAAATTTTGCAGAGTGTAATTATGCTCATCTCTCTATATGATTTTTTTGTAAATGAAACATTATATTAGAGAATTTGAAATGATAATCAAATCAAAACAACAAACTCCCCAATGGTGTCTCATTGTCCTCTATCTCCAAGGATTCTTTAAGTCATTTATCTCTCAAATTTTTTATGCACATGACTTTCCAAATGACAACCTGAAGAATGAGATGCTGGAAATGCAAGAAATATCTCCTACACTACATGATTGATTGCTAAGTGAGTGCATAAGCAAATAATACAACACACCAATGAAACATTATATTAGAGAATTCAAAATGATAATCAAATCAAAACAACAAACTCCCCAATGGTGTCTCATTGTCCTCTACCTCCAAGGATTATTTAAGTCATTTTACTCTCAGATTGTTTGTGCACATGACTTTCCAAATGACAACCTAAAGAATGAGATGCTGGAAATGCAAGAAATATCTCCTACACTACATGATTGATTGCTAAATTTGTTGAAGATGATTGTGCAAAGATTAATGATGTTGCTATGATATTGATAATGAAATGATATTCAATGAAACTAGAGAAATTAAGATGTAGCTAATGGTAATGCCATGATTAATCTACTTGATTCTAAAATGAAAACACTAAAATGTTAATGCTAAGATGACAATTCTAGCTAAAATTTTGCAGAGTGTAATTATGCTCGGCTCTCTATATGTTTTTGTTGTAAATGAAACATTATATTAGAGAAAATGATAATCAAATCAAAACAACAAACTCCCCAATGGCATCTCATTTTCCTCTATCTCCAAGGATTCTTTAAGTCATTTTTCACTCAGATTGTTTGTGCACATGACTTTCCAAATGACAACCTGAAGAATGAGATGTTGGAAATGCAAGAAATATCTCCTACACTACATGATTGATTGCTAAATTTGTTGAAGATGATTGTGCAAAGATTAATGATGCTGCTATGATATTGATAATGAAATGATATGATGAAACTACAGAAATTATGATGCAGCTAATGGTAATGCCATGATTAATCTACTTGATTCTAAAATGCAAACACTAAAATGCTAATGCTAAGATGACAATGCTATCTAAAATTTTGCAGAGTGTAATTATGCTCGGCTCTCTATATGCTTGTGTTGTAAATGAAACATTATATTAGAGAATTTGAAATGATAATAAAATCAAAACAACAAACTCCCCAATGGCATCTCATTGTCCTCTATCTCCAAGGATTCTTTAAGACATTTTGCTCTCAGATTGTTTGTGCACATGACTTTCCAGTTACAAGACATAATAAACCGGCTAAAATAACCCTGGACAGAATAACCCGGTCATAATAACCCAAGGAAAAAATAACCTAGGGTCATAATAACCCAAGCCAAAATAACCCGTGGTCAAAATAACACCCATGGACAAAATATCCCCATAAGAATATAGAGAAAGGAAAACAAAATTTATAAATTACATGGGTTATTTTTTCCATGGGTTATTTTGACCATGGGTTATTTTGTCTATGGGTTATTATGACCCTGGGTTAGTTTTTCCTTGGGTTATTATGACGGGGTAATTGTGTCCAGGGTTATTATGGTCGGGTTATTATGTCCTAATACTGACTTTCCAAATGACAACCTTAAGAATGAGATGTTGGAAATGCAAGAAATATCTCCTACACTACATGATTGATTGCTAAGTGAGTGCATAAGAAAATAATACAACACACCAATGAAACATTATATTAGAGAATTTGAAATGATAATCAAATCAAAACAACAAACTCCCCAATGGCATCTCATTGTCCTCTATCTCCAAGGATTCTTTAAGTCATTTTTCTCTCAAATTGTTTGTAGAGAATTTGAAATGATAATCAAATCAAAACAACAAACTCCCCAATGGCATCTCATTGTCCTCTATCTCCAAGGATTATTTAAGTCATTTTTCTCTCAAATTGTTTGTGCACATGACTTTCCAAATGACAACCTCAAGAATGAGATGTTGGAAATGCAAGAAATATCTCCTACACTACATGATTGATTGCTAAATTTTTTTAAGATGATTGTGCAAAGATTAATAATACTGCTATGTTATTGATAATGAAATGATATGATGAAACTATAGAAATTAAGATGTAGCTAACAGTAATGCCATGATTAATCTACTTGATTCTAAAATGAAAACACTAAAATGCTAATGCTAAGATGACAATGCTAGCTAAAATTCTGCAGAGTGTAATTATGCTTAGCTCTCTATATGCTTTTGTTGTAAATGAGGGTCCATTTATAGATTTTCCAAGGCATGAGCTTAGGTGGCAAAAATCAACGGTCTGGATTCAATCTAGAGAATGGATGGTTGAAGGTGAAGAGGTTAGAGAGAATCAAGTGTGTTCCCTTTAGAAGAACAAACAACCAAGTGTGAAGAGGAATCAAATGGAGATGAAGGCCAAGTGTCCCAAATTGGTTAAAATTTGTTGAGGATAAATGCCAAATTAAATATTAGAAATATTTAATTTGTTGAGACACATGATGAGGTGGAAGATGAGAAGTTAGTAGAAATGTGCTTAAATTCAAATTTAGAATTCAAATTTAATGAGAGGAGGTTAATTAAATAAAAAAAACTAATTACATTTGTTCGTTTAATTAAGACATGAAGAAAATGATTTAAGATGGGAAGAATTAGAGAAAATGAACTATATAAATAAATTTTATAATTTATTTATAAGTAGAAGAATTAAAGATCATTAATTAAATAACTTGTATTTAATTAATTCCTCCAAACCAAATTTGAGTGTATATAGTAACTATGAGATAAAGTTTCCCCTCTTAGCATTTGTCAAGCTCCAATCTCTATACACACCATTAGGGATTGTGAAACAAAGAATTATGTAAGCTCTTCAAGTAGTCCATTTGGTTCTCTTTTTCGTAGTGGGAAATAAGAACCATTTAATCTAGGTATATGACCACCCTTTCCCTATTATGCATTCCTTCTTCCCCTTTTCCTTGGAGATTAGTAGAATATGATTAGTTTAGGTTTATGCGGTGTTGGATTGGTCTAACACTCTTTCATCTAGGTTAGAAAGGAATCCAACCTTCTTTGAATGTTTGATCTCAATAGAAAAGGTCCCACACTTGAGATCATTCTCATTGCGTCATTGGAATGTTGAGCCTAGTTCAACAGGGTACAATTTCATGTGACAATAATTTCTAGCATGTCTGATGGTACTAGTTTTATGAGAAATATATCACTCTTAAGGATTGGGTGTGTTATTTAGTGCATATTACCTTTGAGGGTAGTTATTCAAAGCACTTGGTGACTCTACTAGTATATTCTCATTTCTCTGGTCGACCAGATCTAGTTTCTCTATTTTGTTCAATATTT
>VDFB02010857.1:0-22992 GCA_007258455.2 Sequoia sempervirens | reverse complement strand
AGGATATGGTACAAAAGATATGGATAAAGTGTATAGGATAAGATGTATGACATTCAAGAATATCCTTAACCTTGTCAAGATCAAAGATGGAAAGGTAAAGGATGAACGTAAAGAGGATAATGGATATTAATGACAGGATGGATGAAACTTGCCCCCAAGTGTAAAGTGCAAGAGAAAGGGGGAAAAAATAGGATATGGATAAGGATAAATGAAAATGGAAGGTAGTATATGCATGATAGGAAGATGGAAGGAGGACTCAAGCATCAAGTTCCATGACTAATATCCCTCGAATATGTGCTTTAATAAACCATGGCAATGAGGATTATACTCATAAATGTTGATAGAATAATGGCATGATGGAAGAAGCTAAGGACTTATGAAAAGGTTTTGATTAAAGGGGGATAATGGGGTGGATGTTGGATAATGGATAGGAGGTTGTAATGCTTGTTGATGGTTATACAAAAAGTATGACAAGATCAACATCAGAACATAC
The DNA here is from genome assembly GCA_007258455.2 of Sequoia sempervirens. Classification (NCBI taxonomy): domain Eukaryota; kingdom Viridiplantae; phylum Streptophyta; class Pinopsida; order Cupressales; family Cupressaceae; genus Sequoia; species Sequoia sempervirens. Next base: position 22,499 of record VDFB02010857.1, on the reverse strand, counting down.
CTTGAAGGGTGGTGGAGTGATGGAGGAAAAATGGAGTTTGAAGGTGACAGGTTTTTAGATGGACAATTGGAGGAAGCTTTTGGATTAGCAAGTTTGGATGGAAATTTAGATTTTATTGCTTCTATGAGACTTTTAGGAATCCACATAGCTTTTGACTTTGATTTTTTATTTGCGCGCCTTTGTGGCCTTTGAGATTTTCTTTTTGCTTTGTGGACCTTTGTGGCCTTTGAAATTTTTCTTTTTGCTTTGTGGACCTTTTTGGCCTTTGATTTTTTTTCTTTTGACTTTGGATCATATTTTCTTTTATTTTTGCATGTCTCTTCAAGGAGACATGTTAATCCTTTGATATATATGGATTTTGATATGGAAGCTTTTGACATTTAGCACCCAAATTGCTTCCAAGAGCAATGGGATGGGTGGATGGAGATGAATGATATGGAGGTATTATGGATGGGTTAATGTAGGTAGAATTTTGAGAGGGCATCAAGGATGTGCTCCTTTGTCGTTCTTGATGAATAGGATATGGAGGGATGTAGGGCCCCAATATGGATGGAAGGGTTGATGAACTAGGGTTTGGATGATAAGGACCAAGGATAGATGGAAGGTTTGATGGACTAGGATAAGGACCTGGGATAGATGAAAGTTTGATGGACTAGGATACTTAGGTTTATTTTGATGGAATCTGGACTTACGATGGGTACCAATGTCTTGAGCATGAGGTGTATAACGAAGGCCATGATAATATGGATTATCTTGGATATAAAGGGGTTCTAGGATACCTTGTTCATGAAGGCCTAATCCTTTTCCTTTGTAGTTCATACTTTGACACATTTGTTTGCCAATGGGATATGTATTATTTGTAAACACGTAAAATTTACTAATTGGCGTTGGACATCTGATCCTGATCATTAACACCATTTCATCCTAAATCATCCCTCGGTCTAACCATTTAATCGAATATCTTTATTTGATTAAATTCATTAATTTTCCTCTCTTAATTAAATAAATCATGTATTTAATTAAGTCTCTCTCTTTTGCTAATTAATCAATCTGATATAATTATCCCTATTTAATTAAATAATTAATTTTATTTAATTAAATCTTTAAATTTTATCTATTAAATTAAGTAAACTAAAACCTTATGTAATTTAATCTACCTTCATCCCCTTAGTTAAATAAATCAAAACCCTTTATTTAATTAAATCTTTAGATCATATTCTTCTCATATTTGATTTAAATCAATCCATAAATTTAAGTCAAATAGGTCACATCATTTAATCCTTCATTAAATTAATTAACCTTGATTAATTTAATCTCTTCTCATGTCCCATCCTCCATCTTTTGCCACTTGCACATGAAAATAGAGTTATTTGATTTATTAAATCTTTATTTATCTTCAACATGGCATAAGGGAGGAATATTCTTCAAGTTTGAAATTCAAATCTAAGTGGAATTTGTCCTTCCAACAAGGCATTCACTCCCTCTTACAAGTCCTTTTGCATTGATCTAAGTGGCCATTACTCCATTTGACTCCACTTTGTCATTAATACAATTTCAAAATTCAAATATTGGCATTTATTGGCACATTCATCAAAACTTGCACATCCTTGGCCCATTCACATTTGGACAAGTGGCACCTTGCCATTGAATGAAAGATAGTCCCACATTGCTCTATTTTGGGCATTCTTTCAACTTGACATTCTATAAATAAGAGGCTTTATTCCTCATTTGATCATCCACAACTTGAGTAAACTTACTGTACTCAAATCTTTAGCAATCTTCATCCATACTTTTGAATTTGTAGCTAGGTTATGTAGGTTTTTATCTTGGAGCATTTGTCACTCTTCATCAAAGTGGATCAATTTTCATCACCAAAGCACCATTGCATCATTGGAGTTGGGAAAGGGCCAATTTTCACATCAAATTGGCACCAATTCCCTCAAGAGATTAAGAATTTGCTTTTCTTTAGACTAGGATTTGATATGTTTTAAGTTTTGTTGTGTTCTTCATTTCATTTCCTCTTTCTTTTGCAATTTAAATGAATTTCTTGAGGAATCATGTTACTAACTTTGCATTTGATTTAACATATTGATTGTTTCTTGTGTTTATGTAGGTTTGGAATCATGGTTCACATTATGGCACTAGAAGGAGGGCCCAATCTCATTTTCTAATCATGTTTTTTGTCAAAAATTTCATGCTTTTTTTTTGTCTATAGGAAAACTCTACCGTTGGAAGCTCAGCGTCATTGTTCAGCACCGCTGGTTCTCCAGCGTTGCTATATAGAACCGTTGAAAAATCCAAACTACGGCGCCTCTGACTTCCCGCCCCTAATTTTGAATTCTAAACTGTGTCACTGAACCTGTCTGACCCACGAGAATCTTTCAAAAATCTAAACTGCACCATTGACCAAAAGGGTGATGCCTTCATGCTCACCGGTCTCGTTACAGAGCGACACTGACTGGTAAGCAGCACTGTATAGCACCACTGGTGAATTCGAACTGCGACGCCTTCGTGGATTGCACCGCTGGAGGGGAGTATAAAGTGAAATTTTATTTCTAGCACGTGCTTTTTTTCAAATTATGGTTCTTTTATCTATTTTCTGCTTTTTTGACTTCTGTTTATGCAAAATCTAACTGACTTTCTTGTAGGTTGGATTGATCAAAGACGAAAAAGGAAGGGAAGCATGATGATTTCATTTCACAAAAACAAGTGTTTTTAAACACTCTAGTGTTTGTTTAACACTCTTAGAGGATTCACTATTCCTCTTAAGGAAAAATTTGTTATCTTTTTATGCTTAGGACTTACTAATTTCATTTTGGGCTTTAAAAAGAACCTTTTAAATTCTTGTTACAAAAAGGCTTAAAAAGAATATTAGGACTCAAATTTACTAGAGTTTGTTTTGGGTTTAATAATCGAACAAGGAAAATTATCACACTTACTTTGGTGCTTTAAAACGAATTCACTTTTGCTTTGTGGACTTAAAATGAACAAGTGTTTTCATAATTTTGTAATTACTTACACAAAGTAATATCATCAAAAGACGTATGTGCTTCTCTCACACCTCACGATGATCTTAAGAATCAAAAGGCTTTTGGTGACATTAAGTTGCGTAAGTAATTTCCCATACACACTTCAATTTGGGTTTAAAATTGAACAATAAACTTTGCGAATGTGAGTAAACCTATTGCATGTGTTCTCCCTTTGTTTCTAAATGAAGGTTGATCAAACTATGAATATGTTTACTCGCTTTTGTCTATCTTAGAGGGCCTTCCTTGGGGAAAAAGTACTCACCCAAGGGAACGACTCAACTAATAACACTCTAAACCCAAGAGTATTTCCAGCCGGGATATAAATGTGGGTATTGGAATAAATTCCAGTATCATGCGGTTGGCTCCGACGAGAAGGGCAGCAATGGTCTCTCGCCACGTTTGGGTCAAATCCTACGAACAAAAAGTCCAAATTAAAACCCTTGTTGTAGAAATGCCAAAATCCCTATCTATTTGTTGGTGCAAGAACGGTCGTTCTGAAGCCACCCCACACTTTTATGGTTTTTAGTAGAAATGGAAAGCATGCCATGGGAGTTTCATGGGTTTTGATGCTTGGCTGCCCCATACAAGTGAGTGTTGTGGAGGGGAGCCAGTGGGGTCAAGCATCTAACCATTCACTAAAGATAAGCGTAGCTAGACTTGTCCAAGTGGAGACTCAAAAAATATAGTCTTTCATATCCATAAGGTTGTGCTTGCTCTTGGTTACAAAATGCTTTGCTTGTTCAAAAAAATTTTGGAAACAAACACTTAACATCATCATCAAAATTTCAAACCCTTTAGGGGGTAAATACAATTGACCAAATTATGTGTTATTGCTTTCCCTTGGGATTTTATCCTTAGAGGTTTCTAAACACTTGGACTTACATCTCAATTTCCTACTAAAAGTTAAACAATAGAAAACCCTTGCCTTGAATTCATCAAATTTTTGCATAACATACTTTGTGGGATTCGAAGAAATTGAGACATTAGACATCTAGTTTGGAAATCTAATCAAAGAAGTGTTTGTGGTAAAACAAAATCACTAAGCAAAGATAACAAATTTTTCTCTCACATGTGTTAATTCCTCATGATTTCCAAGAAAGTGAAAATCCCAAAACGAAAGGCCTTGAGCCAAAGTTCAAAATTTAGGAGTCACACTCGAAAGGTCATCAAAAAATACATTAGGAAGTGCAATCAAAAGCAACACATCAAAATAAGGAAAAAATTCACAAGGTTCTATAGACTCATTCCTTTGAACAATCCGGAAATGTATGCTCAATTTGAATCACTTCTTAGTTATAGAGGTCCTTAGAAGTATCGTATGTTCTTCAATACCGAGGTCTAATAAACAAGTGTCTTTTTTAGGTACATCCTAGGTTCAAAATCAAACCTTCATCTATCTTTGAACATCAAAACCAAAATCATCTCATCATCAACTCTTTGAAAATCTTAGAAAAATCCTTCATGTTAAAGTTTGGGAAAATCATTTGAAGTCAATCCAAAATCACCTTGTTTGATTGAATGTGTGTAGATGCATCCTTCTCCACATATTTGATCAAATTATCAAACCTTGTGAACAAATTCATCCCTTGATAATATCCAACATCTTGGGATTTAGGAGTTCATTATCAATATCATCATGTTTGGATAGGAGTGTTTAGATGAATCCTTCTTCTCACACCTAGATAAATTAGCATCTTGTGAAAAATTTAAACTCTAGGACAACATCCAAGATCTTAGAGTTTATGAGTCCACCAAAATCCCAATCCAAAACAAATCAAGTCCTAAAGTTTTACATACCCTTCAAGATCTTCTCAAAAAGTTCCAAACATCCATCTTACATCCATATCATTATCACCCTTTTATCCTTGAATCATTCTAAATTTTCTCTTTTGTGCCTAAAATTAGATAAATCCAAATAATTAGAGATTCATCTCCTATATTCTTCAAAATTGATCCCTATTTTATGGTGCAAACTAGATCTCAACACAAGAGGAACATGGAAGCCAACAAAGAAACATCCACTACAAGTGACCTAAGTCAAGCGAATTATGAAACAAATCTCGTTGAATCAAGTAATCCTTTAATCAACTTTCCTACATCATCAAAAAACCCTCAAGAGGAGGTAGAATATCATACCAATAATCCCTTTGGAATGTCCCACGAGGAGATCACTGAAATGATCCAAAATTCAGAGAACCTTAAGATTATCAACATCATGATGAGACTCAACCCTTCACTATACATGCTTGAATTAGAAAAGCAAGGGGCTAAACTACCTTTTGATTTCGATGTGAGCTCTATAGTGGAACCATCTTTAGAGGTCATGCCTCCAATTTCATCCACACCCCCCATCTCATCTACACCCCCATCCCAAAGCATCACTCAAAACATCCTGCAAATCACAACATCTATTGCTCCAACTCAACCTAATGTTAATAAGGGAAGTGCATTTCTCAATGCCATTCAAACACACCCCCTTGTCAATAATCAAGACTTGGATGAAAACACCATTTTGGGACAAAACATACCCAAAAATCCATTACATAAGTATGCCCCTCTCACTTTCCATGATCCTAATGATCGATCATCATCATCCTTCCACGCAACACCCCAAACCTCTCTCCCCATAGCTTCACAAGGAGAAGGTGACATGTTCGGACCAGGGGGCATTTTCGACACTACACCATTTCCTCAAGAGGTTACACCCCTCACATTTCCACCACTTCTTCAATTTCCATCATCATCCATGCCACTTCTTGGCTTAGGGCTTCCCCCCTTACCAAATATCAATCAAAATCAAACCAACATCCCGAACATCAATCAAAGCATCATGCCAAACTCTCAAAACTTGTCATCGATATCGCAACAACAAATGACAACTACACAAGAAATCACCACGTCATCAACCACCCCCCTAACATTTCAAAACATGATTTCTCAGGGACCAACCACATCGATCACACCATCACTCAAACCCCAAATACGACAACACCTCTCACCACCACCACAAGCACCATTCTGAATCCACCACCACCAAGCTCCAACATATCAAGCCAATACAACATGGCATTGCAAGTCACTCAAAAAGCTGCCTATCAAAAGGCATTTCTACAAGTACAAAAACAACAAGCCGCACAACTAGCTGCTCAACAAGTCGCACAACTAGCTACACAGCAAGCCGCTCAAGCTGCACAAGTTGCATTACAAGCACAATATGTTGCCCAAGCCCAAATCTTATTGCAAAAACAACAAGCCGCACAAGCTCAAGCTCAAGCTCAAGCCCAATATCAATCACAAGTGCAGTATCTTGCACACCAACACGCAGTGCAACAACAAGCATATCAGCAAATGCTAAAGCAATATCAAGAACAACAGGAAGCAGCCCAATTAGCAGCTCAACAACAAGCGTTGTTGAGCACAGCAACAACAGGTTCAGCAACAGGAAATCCTGGCACAACAACAACAAGCATTGTTGATATAGCAGCAAGTACAAGCATACATGGCTCAACAGAATGTGCAAATACCACCAATCCACCCATCACACCCACAAGCGAACCACCTTAGAACACTTTCATCCCACCTCCTAATCCACAAAAATATGTTGCAGCACAAATCAAATTACTCTCACAACAAGTGCTTGACCTTCAATCTGGACGAACTACGAAAAACATCCAGCAACTTGTGTCATTCTCCATTTGACAAGAGCCTTGTGATGAAACAATTCCCGAAGGGATTTGAGATCCCCAAGTTTGACAAGTACCGCGGGACGAGAAACCCTGAAGATCACATCAGGGAATTCTAGGTTCATTGCATGGAAGTCGCTTATGATGATACCTATCTAATGTGGCTATTTCCTAGGAGTTTGGCTGGCCATGCCATGGAATGGTTCTCGCCTACCTACAGGCATCAAGACACTCCAAGAAATTATAGATGCATCCATCAAAAACTACGCATGCAATATCACCATGGATGTCAGTCTTGAGGAACTATCAACTCTGAAACAAGGTAAGAATGAATCATTTGCTTCATTCCTACAATGATGGCAATCCAAGGTCAATCGGAGCAAATGGGTCATTCCCAAGGAACAACAAGTATGCACTATCATATCCAACCTTGACGACCTTTTGGCATTCCATCTCAAGGTCCAAGGGATCACCATGTACAACTAGTTGATTTCCAAGGCGCTCAGCATCGAACGATCCCTTATGACACAACCTGGAGGATCAACTACATATCCTGAACAACAGAATAATCGCCCACCCACCAATTACAATGAAAAACCTCGCACATGGGCAAGAAACAAAAATGTTACGAACGATGGTGTCATCGATGCCAAAGTTGTCATCAATGCCCCTCGACAAAACACACTCACACCATAACAACAAATCCAAAACCATCATCAAAAAAACCATCAAGCGAACACAATAACGCAACCAAGCGATCAATAACATCAATGACCAAAGAGAACCGCCCCAACGAAACAAGAACTTCACCAAGTGAAAGTACACCACTCTTGGGGAACCACTCAAAGTCATCATGAAGAAACTAATAAATGAAAACCTCATCAAGATTCCCACCTATGAAAACTACTAAGAACCAGACGTTAAACCTCCTTGGTACAACGAAAATCAGCTCTGCGACTTCCACAAAATCAAAGGGCACACCACTAACAATTGCATGAGGTTAAAGAACATAGTCCAAGACCTCATTGATCAAATAATCATAAATGTGGAATAGCCAACAGGAAACCAGAACCTTAAAATATACGCAAATCTGATGCCTAACCATAACAATAAAGGGAACAATAACACTGATAAGGGGAAACGCACATTCAAAAATGTGAATTATGTGTATGAAATTGTTGTCGCTTCCCTAGATGAACACTATGTAATAATCACTATCAAAGGAGCTCAGGCCGATTGTGGAGTCACCACAAGAGGCAAAAAAGTTACTATCATAGGATCATCTCAACCAAATAAAATTTTCATGTCTAATTCAAGATCTGTTCCCAATGGTTAATATGTCCTTGATCAGCTAAAAAGAACACCAGCACAAATCTCCATCATGGAGTTATTAAAAATCTCATCCGCCCACAAGAAAATCCTTGAGGAAGCATTGGCTTCATCCACCGTCCCTGCAGATCTTGATGCGGAACAATTCCAAGCTATGGTCGGAAACATCATCACTCCAAACCTCCTTACGTTCTCAAATTAGGACTTTCCTGTCAACCATCTCATAACCATGCACTCCATTTAGAGGTCCTAGTGCAGAAAAGTAAAGTCAAGCGAGTCTTGGTGGATGGAGGTGCAGGCTTGAATATTTGTTCCCTCAAGCTCATTAAGAAGTTAAAAATCTCAGAGGATTCCATCAATAAAGGAAAAGGTATTATAATCAGAGCATATGATGATCAGGAAAGAGTGTCCCAAGGCACAATCAAAATCCCTATTCAAGTAGGGCCAGCTATCATGGAAACCACCTGTTAGGTCCTAGACCTCGACTTGCCTTATAACATTCTTCTAGGACGTCCATGGATTCATGCAATGCAAGCAATAGCATCAACCTTCCATAAATGTGTCAAATTCACATATGAAGGACAAGAGGTCACCATCCATGGAGATCCTGAACCATTCTCCTACTGCAAGAACCTTGAGGAAAAATACTACAAAATCCCTCAAGTGCCTAAAAATGATGAAGGCCCATCAACACCATACATTGATCTAGCCACTCTCACCTCCACTTATGTGACAGAGACACCTGCCATTCCCACCATCCCCACCATCTCTGATATCAAATTCATCATCCAGGATAACGGTTGCGGAAACTATATGATTCCCAAAAATTCCTTTGTGGTAGGATAATTACCACAATCTTCTAGATCACGAGGACGTCTGCAATCAAATCAAGCCTCCACTTCCCAAACATCCCCTGAATATCCCAACTTCAAAAGTTGGGGGGATCTCGGCCGAGAAGTATAAAAGAAGACCCATCTCATATCTTATACCAAGATAATAAACCAGTAGCTAATCTACCAATGGATGACAAAAGTAAAGGTTTGCAAATAATGCTTGCAATGGGCTATGATAGAAACCAGAGACTTGGGGAAAATGACAATAGGCTTATAATACCTATCATTCTGAAGACACAAATGAGAAACCTTGGCATTGGATGTACCCCTCTGAGTATAACAATACGTGGCCAAAGTCCTCCAGTTAGAAAGGTCAATAATCCTCCTCAGCAATCCGCAGCCAAACTTCGCTTACCTGTATCTACAGGTCGAGTCATAGACAACTTCACATTTGACATAACTAACGTTTGTAGTAGTAGTGATGATGAGGATCCCATAACCAACCTACCTAGGCTCTTTGAGGATACCACCCTTCTCATGATTAGCACCTTATCCTTCGAGTCAGACCATCAAAATCATGAAATTCGCCTAGTTTACCCCCAACTCATTGATTATGACCAACGAGGACCACCAATTCTTGACACATTCAAAAATGATGAGGCACTCTAAGAATTCATGGGACTACGGGATAATATACCGTGTGGGGATCACAAATTAGGATTCATCGTTGAGCTAGATACACAGGCCTATTATGGGGAAATGATTGAATCCCTCAGTCACAAAAGTGAGAAATTAAGAATAATATCTAAGTCCTTGAGTGAAAACCACACTGTGGAACTCTCTGACATGAAAAAAGTAAAAAGAAAGGACGCATCCAATGGTGAAAACCTCTCCAAGGAACCTAAGGATGGGGGATTCAATCTTCCTTTCAGAGCCCTTCATCAAGAAAAATCAGTAGTCCTAGCAAAAAAGTGCAATCCGATTAATATAGGAATAGAGGAGACCTCACACATCACATTCTATGTAGAGTCATTACTATCAGAGGAACAAGAGCTCCTAGTGGCCTTCTTGAGAGAAAGACAAGTTAATTTTCCATGGAGCTATGCTGACATGCCAGGGCTCGATCCAGAAATTATAGTTCATCACCTAGCAGTATACTCTAAAGCAAAGCCCGTTAGACAAAAGCTCAGGAAAATGCACCCTCGGATCACCCTGCTAGTCAAAATGGAACTAAAGAAGCTATTGGATGCAGGATTCATTCGACCAATAAACTATCCAGAATGGGTGTCAAACCTGGTTCCTATCTCAAAACTCGATGGGGGCATCATAATCTGCACAAATTTTAGGGACTTAAATAAAGCATGTCCAAAAGATGATTTCCCATTGCCCAACATTGACATGATCGTAGACATGACGACGAGACACGAAATGCTTTCCTTGATGGACAATTTCTCAGGATACAACCAGATAATGATTGCTAAAGAAGACCAACACAAAACGGCCTTCACTTGTCCATGGGGGACTTACTACTAGAATATGATGCCATTCGGCTTGAAGAATGCAAGAGAAACATACCAAAGAGCCATGACGTTAATCCTCCATGACATGATCCATAAAACTGTCAAAGATTATGTCTATGACATAATAGCCAAATCCAGAAAGAGGAAGGATCACATAGCAACCGTAAGTGCCATTTTTGACAGGCTGGAGGAATACAAGGTTCGATTAAATCCAAAGAAGTGTGTCTTCGGCGTACAATCAGGAAAGTTGCTAGGATACATAGTATCAATGAGAGGTATTGAGGTAGACCCTGCTAAGGTAAAAGCAATCATTGAGATGGAAGCACCCAAAACATTGAAACAATTAAGAGGTCTCCAAGGCAGGCTTCAGTCCATCTGAAGATTCATAGCACAACTAGCAGATAAACAGAATCCATACTTTCACCTACTTCACAAGGCAGTAGCGTACAAGTGGGATAACAAATGTGAAGAAGCCTTCAATAAGATCAAAGAATATCTACTTTCACCACCAATCCTCATGCCACCAATCCCAAGAAAGCCATTAATTCTATATGTTTTAGCAACAACAACAGCCCTTGGTGCTCTTCTAGCTCAGCACAATGAAAACAAGACATAAAGGGCCATATATTATATCAGCAGGACAATGGTCAGTCATGAGTTAAACTACTTGTAGACATCGAAAATATACTGATTGACATCGTGCATCTGATCCTGAATCGCTAACATCGTCTCTTCCTAAATCATCCCTCGGTCTAACCGTTTAATCAAATTCTCTTATCTGATTAAATTCATCAATATTCGTCTCTTAATTAAATAAATCATTTTGTCTAATTAAGTCATTTTCTCTTGTTAATTATATCAATCCATCTTATCTAATTATCCCTATTTAATTAAATAATCAATTTATTTGATTAAATCTCTAAAGTCTATCTATTAAATTAAATAAATTAAGACCTTATTTGATTTAACTAACACCATCCCTTTTAATTAAATAAATCAAAATCTTTATTTAATTAGCCTCTTATCATATTCCTCTCTTATTTGATTTAAATAAATCCATAAATCTAAGTCAAATAAGTCACATCATCTAATCTCTTGTTAAATTAATCAAACCTTGATTAATTTAATCTATCATGTCCTCTAAGATAATGCAAGTTGCACATGAAAATAGGTTTGTCCATTTATTTGAAATCCACACAAACTTACCTCATGGCATCTTTTGGAATATTCCCTAATTTGAATTCAAAATCCAAAGGGTAGGAATAAGTCCTTCCAACAAGGCATTTAAGATCTCTTACATATCCTTTGCCTTGAGCCAAGTGGCATTTATTGCATTTTCCCTTTCCCTCTTACATGTCATTTCAACAAATTTGAATTTCAAATATTGGCATTTATTGGCACAAACCCCAAATCTTGCACAACTATCATCCATTCATAGCTTGACAAGTGGCACCATATCATTGGATGAAAGTTAATCCCACATTGCTCAAATTTGGACTTTCATCCATTTTGAAATCCTATAAATGAAGAGCTTCTCTCCTCATTTTATCATCCACATTCCAAGCAAAGTTACCATGCTAAAATACTTAGCAATTCTCATCCCATCATTTGAGTTCTTAGTTGGGCTTTGCAGATTTGGCTTGGGCTCTCCACATTCATCATCAAATGTGGTCCTAAAGCACATTCCTCCGAAATCATCGGCTTGCATCGCCGGGGATTGGGAAGGCCCAATTTACCACGTAAGTGTACTTGAGTTCCCATGGGATTAAGGAGTTTGCTTCCTTAATTAGGATTCAATCTTGTTTTTGTGTTTCCGTTGTAATTTTCGTAAACAGCCCAATTGGAAACTATCATTTAATGAATCACCATTAGAGTCATGTTTAGGCTGCATTTCCTTGTTTAACTTGAACATCATGTTGTTTTGCAAAAATTACCTAGATTCCCAGGGATTCACATTTTGGGGCTAGAAGGAGTGCTAGACATCATAAATTCTGACATTTCCTCAAAATTTCTACGTTTTCTTGACACACAGAAAATTCTGACGTGGGCTCCTCAGCGTCGCTGTTTTTAGCACCGCGAGCTCGTCAACGTCGCTGTTTTAGCACCGTGGGCTCGCCAGCGTCGCTATATAGCACCGCGCACACCTAAACTCCGCCGCTTGACTCATCCCGCCAAGAAAATTCAAATTCAAGCTGGGCAGAAGCTGAACTTCGCCAATCTGGTTCGAACATAAAATTTCAAAACTCGACACTTCGAGAACTCTGACGGCCCGGCTGAAAGCGGCCAATGTCGTCTCTGTCGGGCCTAAGCCTTGGTAGTAGTAAAAGCGTATGAGAGCTTCCTTCAGGAAAATAAGCGATGGCCTTCCGCAGTTGTGGCCAGCTAAGAGAGCGATAAAGGAAAAATTAAATTTTTAGCACGTGCTTTAATTAATGATTGCTTTTTCCTCTGTTTTCTGCTTTTTAATTTCTTTGTTTTTTTTTCCAGAATCTAACTATTTCTTCTTTGTAGGTTGGAAACCAAAAGCAAAGGAAAAAGGAGCATGGTGATGATATCTTATCTAATCAAAGTGTTTTAAAACACTTAAGTGTTTGTTTAACACTTCCTTAAGGAGTTTGTCATCTTTTGCTCTCTTTAGAACACTAGCTTTCATTTGGGTTTAAAAAGGATTCTTTTGTTTATTGCTCACAAATAGATTTAAAAAGAACCTTAGGATCTACAACTTACTAGATTTCGTTTATGGATTAAGCAATTGAACAAATGTGTCACTTGTGATTTGGTGCTCTAAAATGAACTCACATATTGCTTTGAAGGCTTAAAAAGAACAAGTGTAGTTGTGTTTTTTTGTGAGGGCTTACTTAGGCTAAAGGCATTAGAAAAGGACGTATGCGCTTCTCTCGCGCTTTATAGTGATCTTGAGAATCAAAAGGTCTTTTCCATGACTTTGGGTTAAGACAAAGCAATCACCTCCACACTTCAATTTGGGCTTAAAATTGAACAAACTATTGTGTGAGTGTGAGTGGGGGCATTTTCGCGTACATTCTCTTTCTTTGTTGCTATCAAAGATTGATCGAGTTACAGATTGTGTTCTTCATTCGCTTTTGTCTATCTTAGAGGGCCCGCCTTGTGGGAAAAAGTAATCACCCAAGGGAACGGCTCAACCGGTAACACTCTGAACCCGAGAGTATTTCCAGCCGGGATATAAATGTGGATATTGGAAGAAATGCCAATATCACGCGGTTGACTCTGACAAGATGGATCCGAAAGGGGACTCTTGCCACGTTGGGGCAACTCCTACGAACAAAAAGTCCTTACTAGAACCCATGTGCTAGAATTTTCCAAAATCCTTTATCTATTTGTTGGTGCAAGAACGATCGTTCTGAAGCCACCCCACACTTTTACGGTCTTCTAGTAGAGATGGAAAGCATGCCATGGTATTTTCATGGGTGTTGATGCTTGGCTACCCCGATTGACGTTAATGAGCCGTGGAGGGGAGCTAATGGGGTCAAGCATCTAACCATCCGCTAGAGATAAGCGTAGCTAGACTTGTCCAAGTGGGAATCCAACAAATATTGTCTTACACATCCATAGGATTGTAATTGTTCTTGGGTTACAAAATGCATTGCTTGATCGAAAACCTCATGGAAACAAACACTTAACATCATCCAAATTTCAAACCCTTTTGAAGACAAATACCATTGACTCAATCCATATGTTATTGCTTTCCCTTGGGATTCACATCCTTAGAGATTTCTAAGCATTAGATTAAAACTCAATTTGTCTTCTCAAGTAAACAATAGGAAACCCTTGCCTTAAGTTCATTAAACTTCCACATAACATATCTTGTGGGGTTTGAAGAAATTAAGACATTAGACATCTTAGTTTGAAAATCTAATTGAAGAAAGTGTTTTTGGTAAAATAAAGACATTAAGCAAAGCTAAACAAAAATAAACTTTCATGTGTGTTGAAAACTCCAAATCCCAAAGCACAAATCATTGATTGGAAATATAAATGGTTACAAAGGTCATTAGGAAGCATTTGCATGCTCTTCAATACCTAGGTCTAAGCAAACAAAGTGTATCTTTTTAGGTTCATTTTAGGATCAAAACATATCAACATCATTTTTCATCCATCCTTCAAAAAATCAAAACAAAATCCATCTCATTATCACCTTTTGGAAAATCTTGAAATCATCCTTGATACTAGGCTTTGTGGTCAAATCAAAAATTTATCAAAATCATTGAGACAAAATCCTTGAGAACATTTATCAAAAACATCTTTGGCTAGGTATGTGTAGATGCATCCTTTTGCATATACTTAATCAAAATTATCAAAATAATATGGTCTAGCTTGGTGTATGAAGATGAATCCTTCTTCATATACTTAGTGAAACAATCATCTTGTTTGAATAGGTGTGGGTAGATGCATCCTTCTCCTCACACATATTCAAATTATCATCCTTTGAACAAAGCTATACCTTAGATCATCATCCAACATCTTAGGGTCTTTTTGTTCAAAATCCAAATAAAAAATCAAGGAAAAAATCTCAAAATCTCAAAATCCAAAATCCAAAATCAAGAATCCACAAGTCCTAAAAGCCTAGTGTCTCATTCAAGATTTATCAAAAGCCAAAACATCCATATCATCCATCCCTAAAACATCATTATCATATCATCACCTTTGATCCTCAAAGCATCCTAAAAAAAATTTCACTTTGGAACATAAGATAAAGATCGATTCAAGGAATCAAGAGATTCATCTCCCATATTCTTGAGCATTGATCCTTGTTTTATGGTTCATATGAGATCTCAATACAAGAAGAGTATGGAATCCCACAAAGAAACTCCCGCTTCAAGTCACCTTAGCCAAACAAACACATAAATGAATCCAACTGAATCAAGCAATCCATTGATCCCCTCATCATCCCAAAATCCACAAGAAGAAAATCAAGGGGAGGACCTCACCTTTGGAATGTCTCGCGAGGAAATGACGGAAATGCTCCAAAATCCAGACAACCATAGAATCATCAACATCATGATGAGACTTAACCCTTCGTTGTACATGCTTGAACTAGCAAAACAAGGGGCCAAGTTGCCTTCGGATTTTGATGTGAGTACTATAGTGGATACATCATTTCCTCTGATCTCATCCACCATCCCCATTTCATCTACACCTCCATCTCAAAACATCACACAAAACATCCCACAAATCACAACATCATTTGCTCCAACGCAACCCAATGTCAACAAGGGAAATGCATTCCTTAATGCTCTTCAATCACATCCCCTTGTTAACAATCAAAATTTGGACTCAAGCACCACCTTGGAACAAAACACAATCAACAACCCATTACACAAAAATGTTCCTCTCACTTTACATTATGACCCATCATCAACATCTTTTCATGGAGCACCACAAACACCTCTTCTCACAAATTCACAAGAAGAGGGAGATACATTTGAACTAGGGAGCTTATTCGACACCACGACATTCTCAAAACAACTCACACCTCTCACATTTCTACCTCTTCCGCCACTGCCATTATCATCCACACCACTCCTTGGCTTAGGGCTCCCTCCCCTACCAAGTATCAATCAAACATACATCCCAACCATCAATCAAAGCATTACACCAAACACACAAAAATTTTCGTTGATATCGCAACAACAAACGACAAACACACAAGCAATGGCAACATCATCGAACATCCCTCTCACATCACAAAGCATGGTCTCTCAAGGACCAATCACATCAACACCATTATCCAACACCCAAAACATCAACACAACATCATCATCCACCACCATTCCAAATCCACCACCACCCCCACCACCACCAATGTTCACCACATCAAACCAATTCAACGCAACATTACAAGCCACTTTCCAAAGAGGATATCAACAAGTTCAAAAACAAAAAGTTGTGCAACAAGCTGCTCAAGCCGCACAAGCTGCCAAAGTTGCACAAGCTGCAATACAAGCGCAACTAGCTCAACAAGCTCAAGCTTTATAGCAACAACAACAACAAGCCGCTCAAGCTACCCAAGCATTACAGGCACAAAGGGTTGCTCAAGCACAATTATTATTGCAGCAACAAGCCACACAAGCGCAAGCTCAAGCACAAGCTTAGTATCAAGCACAACAAGTGCAAGCACAAGCACAACTTCTTGCACAAGCAGCACAAATGCAAGCATATCAGCAAGCATTAAAGCAATGCCAAGAGCAGCAAGAAGCAGCAGAATTGGCAGCCCAACAACAAGCGTTGTGGGAACAACAACAAGCACAACAACAAGAGTTGTTAGAGCAGCAGCAAGCGCAACAACAAGCACAAATCCTTGTGCAACAACAACAAGATCAACAACAAGCATTGTTCATCCAAAAGCAAGTAGAAGCCTACTTCGCCCGCCACACCATACTGATACCATTGAACAATGCATCGACCAACCCATCCACCCAACCAACGATTCAAACACCTCAAAACACATTCATCCCACCCCCTGATCCGCAAAGCGATGTAACGACACAACTCAGGTTGCTATCACAACAAGTGCTCGACCTTTAGTTAGGCCGAACAACCAAAACATCAAGCAACTTGTGTCCCTATCCATTTGATAGGAGATTAGAAATGAAACCATTCCCTAAGGGATTTGAGATCCCTAAGTTTGACAAATATCGAGGGATGGGAAACCCTAAAGATCACATCAGGGAATTCCAGGTTTATTGCATGGAGGTCGCATATGATGATACTTATCTGATGCGGCTATTTCCTAGAAGCTTTGCAGGCCCCGCTATAGAATGGTTCTCTCGCTTACTCGCAGGCATCAGAACATTCCAGGAAATCAGAGATGAATTCATTAGAAACTACGCATGTAACATTGCAATGGATGTCAGTCTCGAAGAAGTATACGCTCTAAAACAAGGAAAAAATGAATCTTTTGCTTCATTTCTTCAACGATGGCGATCCAAGGCCAATCGGAGCAAGTGGACCATGCCAGAAGAACAACAAGTCTACACAATCATCACCAACCTTGAAAGCCACTTGTCATTCCACCTCAAGGTTCAGGGAATCACCACCTATGATCAACTGATCTCCAAGGTGCTTAACATCGAAAGAGCCCTTGCGACCCAACCTGTCAAATCAACGTCATATCACGAACCACAAAAAAACTGCCTATCATCCAACTACAATGACAAACCTCGTACGTGGGCAAGAAACAAAAACGTTACTAATGATGGTGTCGTAGATGCCAAGGTGGTCATTAGTGGTCCACGCCAAAATACACCCACACCGCAAATCCAAAATCAACACCAAAACACTCATCACACAACATATCAACCCAACAACAACCCAACCATCAATAACCTCAATGACCAAAGAGGACGACCCCAGCGCAAAACTTATCCCAAATGCAAATACGTTATCTTGGGGGAACCATTGGAGGACATAATGAAAAATTTGATCGACGAAAAAACTCATCAAGCCTCCTACATTCGAAAACTACCAAGAACCTGACGTCAAACCCCCTTGGTACAACGAAAATCAACTTTGTGAATTTCATAAGATCAAAGGTCACACCACGAACAACTGCATGAGACTCAAAAATATCATCCAAGATTTCATTGACAAAAGAATCATAAACGTGGAACAACCTACTGGAAATCAGGATCTAAAAATTTACACGAATCCAATGCCAAATCATGGCAACAAAGGGAACAAAAACAATAAAGGGAAGGGCAGTGTAAATCATATTTATGAATCAGTCGTTGCCTCCCTAAATGAAGACTGCATGGTCATCACCATCAAGGGAACCCATGCCGAATATTGTGGAGTCACCACAAGAGGCGGCAAAGTCACCATTGCAGGATCATCCCAACCTAATAGAGTCCCTTCATCTAGAGTCGTTCTGCATAGCTACAATGTCATGGAACAACTCAAGCGAACACCAACACACATCTCCATCATGGAGTTGTTGAAAATATCATCAGCCCATAAAAAGATCCTTGAGGAAGCGTTAGCCTCATCCACCATCCCCGTAGATCTTGATGCGGACCAATTCCAAGCTATGGTCGGGAATATCATAACACCTAATCTCCTTACATTCTCTGACCAAGATTTCCCCGCCCAACCATCTCACAATCGTGCACTTCATTTGGAAACCATTGTAAACAAAAGCAAAATAAAAAAGGGTCCTAGTGGATGGGGGTGCAGGTTTGAACATCTGCTCTCTCAGCCTAATCAAACAGTTGAAAATATCAAAGGATACCATCGAAAAAGGTAAAGGCATAACAATCAGAGCATATGATGACCAAGAAAGAGTGTCTCAGGGCACAATCAAACTCCCTATTCAAGTAGGGCCAATGCTCATGGAAACCACCTGTCAGGTCCTGGACCTCAACTTGCCATACAACATCCTCCTGGGACGCCCATGGATCCATGCAATGAAAGTCGTAGCATCAACCTTCCACCAATGTGTGAAATTCACACATAATGGACAAGAGGTCATTGTCCACGGAGATCTCGAACCATTTTCATATTGTAAAAATCTTGAGGCCAAATATTACAAAATCCCCCAAGTGCCAAAGAATGATGAAGGCCCATCCACACCATACATCGACCCCGCCACTCTCGCATCCACTTCTGTGACAAAGACACCCACCATTCCCACCATCTATGATATCAAGCTCATCATCCAGGAAGATGGTTGTGGAAGCTATAGGCTGCCTAACAATGCTTTTGTGATAGGAGAGTTATCACAATCTCCTAGATCACGAGGATGCCCACAAGAAAACCAAGCTTCCACATCACGAACGTCTCCTGAAGACTATCTTGAATTCACAAGCTGGGGAGACCTTGGTCGAGAGGTTATTGAAGTAGATCCATTTCACATGTTGTATCGAGATGAAAGGCTGACACCTGAACTACCAATGGATGAAACAAGCAAGGGCCTACAAATGATGCTTGCAATGGGTTATGACAAAAACCCTAGATTGGGACAAAATGACAACGGCCTCATAATACCTATCATGCTAGAGACACAACCCATAACAAATCTTGGTCTTGGATGTACCCCTCCGAGAATAACCATACGTGGTCGAGGTCCTCTGGTTAGAGCCGCTAATGTCTCTCCTCAGCCAGTACTAGTACAATTACACTCACCAATTGTCATAGGTGAAGACACACATAATTTCATAACTGAGCCCTATATTAGTAGTGATGACGAAGATACCTTATCCAATCTACCTATGCTATTCGAAGATACCACCCTGTGTATGATTAGTACCATATCCTTTGAACCAAATAGTCAAAATCATGAGATCCGCCTAGTCTACCCCCAACTAATCGACTATGACCAACGAGGACCACCAGTTCTCGATACATTCAAAAATGATGAGGTGCTCTCATAATTCATGGGATTGAGGGATAACATTCCAGATGGAGACCATAAGGCAGGGTTTATAATGGAATTAGACACACATGCTTATTACGAGGAAACGATTGAATCCTTCAGTCGCAAAAGTGAGAAACTAAGAATCATATCCAAGTCCTTGAGTGAAAACCACACTATGGCATTCTCTGACAAGAAAATAGTAAAAAGAAAGGACGTATCCAACGGTGAAAACCTCCTTGAGGCGCCTGAGGATGAAGGATTCAATCTTCCCTTAAGAGCCATTCATCAAGAGAACTCAGTAGTCTTGGCCGAAAAGTGCAATCCGGTCAACATAGGAACAGAGGAGACCCCGCATATCACATTCTATGCGGAATCACTATTATCAGAAGAACAAGAACTCCTAGAAGCATTCCTAAAAGAAATGCAAATAAACTTCGCATGGAGTTATGCTGACATGCCAGGGCTAGATCCAAAAATGGTGGTTCATCATTTAGTAATGTATCCAGAGGCAAAACCAGTCAAACAAAAGCTTCAGAAAATGCATCCTCAAATCGCTCTATTGGTCAAAATGGAACTCAAAAAGTTGTTAGATGCAGGATTTATCCAACCAATCGATTATCCAGAATGGGTGTCAAATTTGGTACCCATGTCAAAACCTGACGGAGCCATCAGAATTTGTACAGACTTCAGAGATTTAAACAAGGCATGTCCCAAGGATGATTTCCACTTCCCAACATCGACATGATAGTAGACATGACAGCAGGGCAATTGATGCTATCATTAATGGACAAATTTTCAAGATATAACCAGATCATGATAGCAAAGGAAGATCAACATAAGATGGCTTTTACTTGTCCATGGGGGACCTACTGTTGGAACATGATGCCATTTGGTCTAAAGAATGCAGGAGCAACCTATCAAAGGGCTATGACACTAATATTCCATGACATGATTCACAAAACAGTCGAAGACTATGTTGATGATATTCTAGCTAAGTCAAGAAAAAGACAAGATCATATAGCAACCCTAAGTGCTATCTTTGACAAATTGGAGGAATACAAAGTAAGATTAAACCCTAAGAAGTGCGTCTTCGGCGTACAATCAGGTAAACTGCTAGGATACATAGTCTCCATGAGGGGTATTGAGGTAGATTTGGCAAAAGTAAAAGCAATCCTCGAGATGGAAGCACTGAAAACATTAAAGCAACTGAGAGGCCTCCAAGGCCGACTTCAATCCATCCAACGATTTATAGCACAATTGGTAGACAAGCAAAACCCATACTCTCACCTACTCCACAAGGGGGTAGCATACAAATGGGATGCAAAATGTGAAGAAGCATTCAACAAAATCAAGGAATACCTACTGACACCACCAGTGTTAATGCCACCTATCCCAAGAAATCCATTGATATTATATGTGTCAACAACAGCAGCAGCCCTTAGAGCTCTCCTAGCCCAACATGATGAAAACAGAACAAAGAGGGCTATCTACTATATCAGTAGGACAATGGTCGGTCATGAGCTAAATTACTCCTTCATCGAGAAAGCTTGCCTCGTTGTAGTGTTTGCGTCCCAAAAATTCAGACACTACATGATGGCACACAAGATAAAGCTCATTGCAAAAATTGATCCCCTCAAGTATCTCCTATCCAAGGCAATGCTCATGGGTAGAATGGAAAAGTGGGTGATGATATTATCAGAGTATGACATTGAGTATGTAGAGAGGAAAGCTATCAAGGGACAAGTCATTGCGGATCAACTAGCAGAAGCACCTATGTATTTTGAGAATCCTCTTGTATCTGAATTTCCAGACGAATTCATTTTTAACCTCAACGTAGCAGACCACTGGAAGCTATACTTTGATGGTTCATACACACAACACGGGTCAGGGGCTGGTGTCTTCTTCATCACTCCACGAGGGGACTACATACCGAAGTCATACAAATTGGCATTCCCTTGCACCAAAACATAGTGGAATACGAGGCTTTGACTATAGGTCTTAGGATAGCAGTGCAATGGAACATCATAGCCCTCAAAGTCTACGGAGACTCTTAGTTGATCATTAATCAGGTCAATAATGAATATCAGACTAAAGATGACAAGCTTACTCCATATAAGAAACTGGTGGAGACTTTAAAGGAATCCTTCATTGACATAACATTTGAGCAAATTCCAAGAACCAACAACAGAGTAGCAAACGCCATGGCTACAATTGGGTCTCTATTAGACATTCCTCACAACATACCGAAATATGAATTTTTGATCGAGCAGCTTCTCGTTCCCACATTTGAGGTACCAGAATCTAAATATGTGTGTGAAATCATTGGTCCTGGCGATCCTTGGTATCATGACATATATACATATCTTCGAATAGGAGTCTTACCCACTGACCTACCATCGAGCCTAAAATGAAACTTCATCAAAAAAGCATCTAGATTTGTCATCCTAGGTGATACCTTATATCGTAGAAGCATAGAGGGTACCTTACTACATTGTCTAAATGTTGAGGAGGCATCAACCGCTCTAACCGAGGTCCATAACGGTATCTGTGGCTCACACTCAAGTGGGATGACCATCACCAAGAAACTGCTGAGGCTGGGGTATTACTGGCCCACAATGGAAAGAGAAGTGCATGACCATGCTAAGAGGAGTATACAATGTCAGCAGCATGGGGACCTCATCCATGCTCTAGCTCAAGAGCTCCATCCAATTGTCACA
>VDFB02010856.1:0-30098 GCA_007258455.2 Sequoia sempervirens | reverse complement strand
TTATTTGTTTGTCTTTTCAACTTTTTTAGTTAAAAGTATTTAAAAATCTTAAATTCAATCATACAAGAGAGCTACCCTTCTCAAACATAGAGGAGAGTCATTAATCTCATAATAGTTTCTCTATTTGTTGGTGAAATTTGTCACTGCCCATTGGGCAAGTCAGTTAATCTTTGCAACGACAAAACTGTTTAGGAACAAAAGTGATCAATAAAGGAAACTTTTTTGCCAATGTCCACATTGACAAAAAATCTAGCAAACAAAAGACACTTTCTTGATTTGGTCACTAAATCATTAGAGTTGAGTTGCCTAATCAAGCTTGCAATGCCCACAAACACTCATTGCAATATTCTAGGGGCAATCTTAGAAGCCTAACCCAACAAGAACATACTTAACAAAATCCCTCCTCAAATCAAAGCCCAAAAACCATCATTTGAGGTATGATGCCACATAGCCAAGGAACTACAACCCACCCAAGAAAATCCAAGCACGATCATCTAAAACGAGAGGGAAACCAAGAAGAAACCTGAAGGCAAGGTTGAGATAACAATCTGGCCATAGCAACCATTTTCTTTGAGCCCAAGCTCAAAAATCATCTATATTAGGCCCAACACTAAGAAACTCCCCAATCAATGAGTTCTTTCACCTTTTGGAAGCCCTGCCAACCATATTGTTAGGAATATTGAGAAACACAAAGGTCGAGCAACCCATTTTTGCTTCCTTACAAACCTCCACCCAACCATATTCACTTGGGTTGAGATCTTTTCCTTGAAGATAAGCACCTAACAATATTTGAAAGAGTTGAAACCAACAAGGAGGAAACCTCCTATATACAACACCCCATAGACATCAAGACGTCAAACGAAGGTTGAGAAGGCATCAATTGGACCACCCTCCAAATATTATTTTCTTTGATTATTCAAACAACTTGTAATAGCACATCCCATTTTGATACAATTAGAGCTCACAATCAACAAGTATTCATAAGCAAATTGTTGCACCCATTTACCAAACTTAGAGGATAACATGATCAACAAATGAAGGTTCTTGCCAATGTCCACATTGACAAAAAATCTAGCAAATAAGAAGGCATTTTCTTGATTTGGTCACTAAATTAATAAAGTTAAGTTGCCTAATCAAGTTAACAATGCCAACAAGCACTTCCCCATCCCAATATTCCTAAAGCAACCCTAGAAGCTCCAAACAAGAACCTACTTAACAAAATCCCTCCCTAGATCAACACCCAAAAACCATCATTTGAGGCATTATCCAACATGGCTAAGGAACTACAACCCACCCAAGAAAATCCAAGCACAATTAACTAAAAAGAGAGGGAAACCAAGAAGAAACCCAAAGGCAAAGCCAAGGTAACAATCTAGCCAAAAATCTAGCACTTTCAAGTCTAGGCTTTAAGATCATCTAAATTGGGTTTCGCACCAAGAAACTTCTGAATCAAAGAGTTCAACTTTTTTGGAAGCCCTATCAACTACATTGTTAGGAATGCTAGGAACCACAAAGGTCAACTCTACATAAACCTCCCCAACATCCACACTCTAGTCAAAAGGCGCAATTAGAACAAGCTCCATATCTTGCAAAACAAAATAGAAGACAACACCACAACCTTGACAAAGGTATCAAGGCATGATCCAACATGGCTAAGGAACTACAACCTGCCCAAGAAAATCCAAGCACAATTAACTAAAAAGAGAGGGAAAACAAGAAGAAACCCAAAGGCAAAGCCAAGGTAACAATCTAGCCAAAAATCTACCACTTTCAAGTTTATCCTTTGAGATCATCTATATTGGGTTTGGCACCAAGAAATTTCCCAATCAAAGAGTTTAAAGTTTTGGAAGCCCTATCAACCACATTGTTAGGAATACTAGGAACCACAAAGGTCAACTCTGCATAAACCTCCCCAACATCCACACTCTAGTCAAAAGGCGCAATTAGAACAAGCTCCATATCTTGCAAAACAAAATAGAAGAGGGCACCACAACCTTCACAAAGGTATCAAGGTCAAGCATAGCAATATATTATACCAAAGAAGCCCCTCCCTCAACGAAAAGCAACCCTACACTCTAGTGCACACTAGAAGCACTCACTTCAACTCCCAAATAGACCCCTCCACAAAAGATAGACCTTATACAAAGGAAGATGCCACAAGACACCCAATCACAATGGAGGAAAGAAAATCCCCTATAAAGACCCCACACAAAGCCAAAGGAAACAACACTCTAAAATTCTTATGTATATTAGATACTAACATAACATCTCACACAACCTCACGAGAAGGAAGAGAAGCCCACTACTCATCCACTAATCTTTGAGCTTTCACCCAAACATCCCAAAGACTTTGTCCTCATCCCAACAACACTTCCATTTATCCTCAAAAGCATCATGTTTGTCTCCATTCGCCTCCTTGTCCAAAGCTTCCTAGTACTTCCCACTCCTTTCCCATCATCTTATCCTCTTTTAATGTAATATACCAAAAACAAACTTTTGAAAACTTTAAGAAATCGCTATTTGTCTTCACCTTATTAAATTACAAAATATGTGTTATAGGTTTCAAAGAAAGCCCAAGAGTAGATCACACAAAGCTAGCCTCGAACCCAAATTCCCTTCAATGTGATAAAAAGCCAAGAGTCTTTCCTTGAGGTAAATAACTATTAGCAATGTAATTCAATTACTTATATTTTCTCTTTCCAATTATATCTTAATTACATCACTTTTCATTAATGTCCTCCACAAAAACAACTTGAACTTATGTTTAATGACACATCATAGGTATATCTAGGTTATGCACCTAGAAAAATAAATAAAATAACATTCTTAACACCCTTTTGCCTTTAAAAATATATTTAAATTCACATAGAGCTAAAATCACAAAATAGTGATTGAGAAATGAGATTTTGTAAAAGATTCAATTCCCACGAGCATGATGTAGAAAGATACGCTAGATAATTATTACAATAAAACCAAGAATCCATAAACACCGAGAATTGATACAAATGAAGTCACACATATTTGCAAATGATGTTTCAAATTTGAGATCATAATGAAGAACACCTCTTAAAAGAACGATAATATAAAATGAACACAATTGCCTCAAAATCGAACATCAAGAATATATAATATAAACAATGGATCCTAGTTCATTAACTATGGACAGGACTATTCATTTATGCTTTGCCAAACAATTGATCTCAAGCCACCCACGACTTAAGTGTCGTATCAATCAAAATAATTGGTCACTCAAGCCTTCGATTTAAAGGTTAATACAAATCTGCGAGGATTGAACATTATCTGTCCTTGCATACAATCAATGGCCTCTCATTTTTCTGCCGAGTGACCATCTTTCCTAATAAGACTTGTGCTCACACAAAGTACATTGTTGATTAGTTGGAGAAGTGGAGCTGCAAAACCAAATGAAAGGCTACAAAAAGGGTGTCAAAATGTAGTGCCAAGATACAAATTCACTGCAAAAAAGGATGCAAACTGACGTGGAGCTACAAATTTCATTAGCAATAAACCAAAATGCGAAGCAACAAATTTTAGCTACAAAACATGTGTAAAAGGCCCTTCAAATATGCTATTTACATTATGCACAAAAGTTGTAAAACAACCAAAGCCAAAAACTATGTCAATAGAGACATGAATCAACTCATAGATTTTTGGCACCCACAAACACAAGATTGCTTGGTTGCCAAAAGATTGCTCTTGAAGGTACCTCTTAAATGGGAATTAACTTGCAACGATAGTTTTACAATAAAAACGTTGGCACAGAGCAAACATTAGTCAGCCCTGCAAAACTATTAGTTTGTTCCCACAGTTTGTTACATCCCAAATTGAGACGTTACAATTTACCGTTACTAGATAGAGTAAATGTGAATTCTGAAGGTAAATTAATGATGCTTGTACCTCGTTTTCAATATGAATGTTGTTTCATTTGATGTTATTCTTGGTGAAATACTGCATAAAGAAGAATATAAGGTTATTGATTTATGAATAATCTAACTTTTGAAATGTTTCATGTATTTTGTTTTGTTTTGAGCATATGATTCCCGTTGTCGTGACATGGTGTGCAGGAAGCAGGTTCGTACCTCGAGACAGAGGAGAGATATCACTCGGGGAAGAACTTGGTCGGGTAAACAGTAATGGATACCAACTGGACATACACACACAAGCCTTAGAACTGTGTAAGCTAAGTCATTGTTCTGGTTAAAGGTAAGTCATCTGTAGGCTTGTCTAGTATCATTAGGAGTCGTGTCTTCTTCTCAATGTGTAAACAAGTGATGCTTGCCAGTATAACCTTATAAATGACAAGTTCTGGTTAGAGGTGGATATGTGTATTTGTACATACGAATACGATATGTACAAGTACCCATAAGTACATTCATGTCGATACAAACGCATTAAGCAGATGGATATGCCATACGTATGTGTCGATATAAATGTATTTATGGATACTTATACATGTAGTATATATATACTGATATATATACAAATATACATAACCACGGCTAACAAGATAAATGTATTAGTATAATGTTAAGTATTTCAATATATTTAATATTATATTAAAATATTAATATAATATAGTTTAAAATGTATATAATATTATTTAAATTGATAATTTAAATAATTATGCATAAACTATATTATATAAGTATTTTAATAGAATAAACAAATATATTAAAATAAAAGATTTGTCAAAATCAAATGAAATAAAAAATTAAAACATTTCAAAGCACTTTTATTAAATGCGAATGCAAATCTGGGAAGAACTTAAAAATCGCGGATTTCATAAGAAAATCACGAATTGCATAGAAAACGCGGATTTTTCAAATGTGTTCGTTGAAATGTTAATCTTCAAATATGAGCCTGCATATATGCGCCATTTTTACTTTGAAAACTCTATTAAAATATTAAAGATTAACCAAAGCGAAATAAAGAAGAAAAAACGCGAAAATGCAGAAGGGAAAATGAAAAACGCGCAGAGAAATCGCGCGACTAGGGCCAGGCGTCAGAAAATAAATGAGATATTTCTTGCTATGCAAAAAGAATGAAATTTGGACGCCATTTGAGCAAGGAAGAAGTCAGAAATGAAACTTGGCATTTAACCTAACTGTAAAAACGCGCCGGTTGAAAGTTGTCACAGTTTTAACAGTCTGAAACAAATTCGAATTAAAATGAACTTCTTGCTGTCATACATGGAGGTCGAAACCCTCACCAGATTGATACACGTTTTTAGTTTGAAACGTTCTTCAACCTGCTGGCAGTTCTGGCGCCATAGAAGGTGGAAATCAGTTTCAAAATGAACCTATAAATAAACCTGCGTTTGGCATTCCTTCACACACGAATTTGCAGTCAGTTTCTTGAGCATTTTAAAGCTAAAAAGTGAGTTCGCCATAAGAGAGAAATTGCTAAGTTATTCTGTTAATACAAGAGAGCAGAAGTTGAAATTACTGGTAATCTTTGAATAGAAGAGGAGCAGTCAGAAATTGTCTTTTACTGTGCTGAGTAATTGATTACAAGAATCCAAACTGAAAGTGATCTGAGTAGAGGCCAGTAAAGGAGCTACCTTCCAACTTCTGGAAAGCTAATTCAGGCATGCTAAATTCTTTCTTTACATATTTTCCTAATTTTCCAGAGTAATCTGATAGGTCTCTGATTTATAGTTATGGCTGGAAAGGAAAGAGTTTGACTGTCTGATAGACTTAAATTGAATTCAAAAAGAATGTCAGTTTCTTAAACATGTGATAAGTTGTGATATAAAAGTATCATGTAAATAGTTATATCATGGTTTTGTTGTCAATAATGTACGGTTTACATTACTTAAAGGAAAGCAACCTGCGTATTATTTAATGGCTCTATATAATGAGCATATGCTTGTGTTTGAATAATAGATACTAGGGTTGAGTCAAGAATATTTGCAAGATATACTCTACAACTTAATACATACAACTTAATCAAGTTATTGTATCCCTAGGATGAATATATCCTGAATTAGGGCGTCTGTTGTAGTATCTTGTTTAATAGATTCATCATTCCAGTAGTAAAATGTTGTAGGAAGTCTAGGGTACGGACTACCCCGATAGACCAACCTACGCGTAGGGTAAGATAGCCTCAAGTCAAGTTGAACCTGGCTAGTGTATGTGACAAATGACCTATGTTCTTCATTGAACGTAACACTTTGGCCAAAGTAGTGTAAGGAACCATTTAGTTGTTGTACTACACTGTCAGATCACCGTGATTCCGAAATACAACCTAGTTTGTGATTTGCCGTTAGCACGAAAACTAGTTTTGTAGAATCACAGCACTATGTCCAGTTGGTAGTCGTTAAGGGTTACCCAACCAATCTCTTCTTCGAAGGGAGGGCCGTTCATTGCAAAATGATCGTGCGGGGGACCGCATTATAAGTCCGTGGATGGCGGAAAAACGCCCGAGTGATGTTTCTCCTCCTCAGCAAGCGGCCGATGTACCAAGATTTGAAAGGACGGATTCCTGGACTTTCTTACTTCTATTTGTTCTAAAGCTCATTGGAGCTATGTTAGTTAAGGTACGTATTCTTGTTTCATGTACTTGTGAAGTTATTATATTGAAATGGAATCTTTGTTGTATATTAATATGGCAATTTGTTCATGTTTTGTCAATAAAGAAAAAGAAAAATTCTATTGCAATGACATGATTAACTCGTTTACATACTTGTAGGATGTAAATTATGAAAATTTTAATTTTACCGAAGGGTCGGGCTGTTACATGTGGTATCAGAGCTACCAGGTTTTACACTAGGAACCTATGAGCTCATTACGCAACAATGCGTAAACCTTGTCAGAAGATAAAGGTTGGGAAAAGTTCTTGTGCCAGAATGGCAAGAGGAAAAGAACTGAGGAAGAAGTGAAAGGAAGATGAAACTCCTAGTAGCTTGTTAAGTTGGGACGAGTTAAGAGTTATCCCTGGAGTAGGAACTCCTAAACCAACAATTTATGTTAGTACCTTAGATTGCGGAAGTTTATGCAATCAAGTTATGAAGAAAGTTTAGGAGTAACCAGTGTATACCTTTATCCAACGAAATAGTTTTATGACTCTAAGGCAGCCAAAAGGAATAAGATAACCTTGTTGTAATAGCAAACTATAGTTGCAGAGAGTCAGGAATTTAGTGATAACACTACGAATCTTTGTATATGCGGTGTCAGCATAAATTAGATTGAATAAGGAAGTCAACAAAGGAAGTATCCACAGGAGTTGGAGAACTCTTGACATTAAGCTAATTCTTATGTAAAGATAGGAGCTTGCAAGGAAAAAGAGTTAGTACCTTTGAGATAAGAGAAAAGACCAGAATGGTCTGAATTATGTAATCAACAAAGTGGACAGGGTTCCACTGACCAAAATCGATTAGATTATTGGAGTTTGATATGAAAAAGAGACCAAACAACTTTGGTATCTTAGAAGTTAAAAGTGAGGAAGATTCCAAGCATTGGAATTATGCCACTTGAAAAGTGACTGAAGAATAAAGAAGCCTGAAGTGGTAAGTCAGGATGGTTTTACCAGAGGTTTAACAAAGATAGGTTTAACAAGATTGGTTAGAGTATAAGTTGAACTCACCTTCACGTTTTTGAAAATCAAACTTTTGATTAGAACGTTCCAAACGGAAAGGGAATACAAGTTTTGTAGATATAAAGTACCCTTCGCCAAAAGGATGTTGAAAAGAGAATTGGATTAATGAAGTGTCTTGAAACTTATAAGTTGCTGTTTATTAGATCTCCCGTTGAATGATCCAAGTTATTGAAATCTATGGGATAGAAATCAATGACAAATCTAACTTTGGGAAAAATATATTTGAGGTATGCCTTGAGACAAGGTAGAGGCAATGGAAATTCAACAACAAGGAACGGCAAATCCTTACAAAAGAAGCAAGAGTTTGCTAGGAGTTCAACTTGAGTAGATCAAAAGTGGTGGAAACTCTAAGGGGGAAAGGAAAAGAGTGGGTTGACTCAAGTTTAGTACCCCACTCAGCAAAAGAACGTGGGTATGTTCTTAGTTTGGAAGAACTAATGTCTTCTTTACAAGTCATGATGACAAATAAGTCATACAGTTTATAATCCAAGAAAAGAGGTATTGAGATCTTCGGAGAAAGTTAAATAAACCCATACTTAGGATTATTTGATCAAAAAATCAAACAATATTATCATTTGATATCCACAAGGAAAAAGGTATTGAGAATTCTGGAGAAAGATAATTACCTATTATCCTCCCATGCCTTATATTTAGTTGATTGGAAGAATCAAATGAAATTATCATTTGATGCCTAGGAAAAAGGATAGGCAGATATTTGATCATGATAAGAAAGGCCGCCTATTAGATTGGCAAGGGAAGCTTTAAGATACTCATGACTGAAAGAAAGTGTCTCTACGTTCCTATACACCTCATATAAGGAAAAGTAGATAAAAATGTTATTTCAATATGAAATATATTCATGTCAAGAAAACGAATTGAAACTGTAAGCTTATTGTGCTATGAAAACCGAGAATGAAAAGGTTTAACCATAAGCCATAGAGATGGAATGGAAAATTAAGATATGACGCAATGCAAGGCATCAATTTTCTTTACTTGGTGGATCACTTGATCACCATCTCGCTCTTTAATGAAACCCTAGGTTCGTAACAACCTAGCTGGGACATGAAGTTCATTCGAATAAGATCTTAAGATAAGATCTAACCCATTGAGTTGAGTTAAATAAATGACTACTCTCTAATGCCTTGTAGTTGGAATAAATCTACTTGGTTGAGTTGTACTTTCGGTCTTGATAGAGATATATAGAGGTAGAAAAACCTATAATATCAGACTGTTCAGCGATTGAGAATTTAAGAGTTGGAAGGGAATATTGGGATTGTGATTCACCAATGGAAATGTGTATATCACTTGAATTTATGAGATTCTATGAGTGGAAACAAAGGTAGAATACTTGGTGAGTTAAAGAAGCTACTTTACACTCCAGGAAAGAAGTCATCGTGTTGACTAGAACGTTGTTGAGTGGCTCTTATATTAAAGAGAAAACACTCTCAAAAGGGAAACATCCATTGTTATGTCGGAGCAATATAACAATTTTATGTGAAATAATGGGAATTTTTATTGAGTAAAGCACCGGGGATGTTGCTTGAACTCAAAAGGATGTACTGAAATTGGAACTCTCCTATATGATTAAGAGAAATCAATGGAACCAACGAGGAATGTTCTTGCTCGGTAACTAGGTAGGTAATTAAATTTACTATTAGCTAGGGATCAATATGACGGAACATGGATTAACACTCAAAATGAGTACCAAAATTATCGGGAAAATTTGATTGAGTTAAAAGATGGATAACATCTTTGAAAATAATCCAAGGACAGAAGAGATCCAAGATATGGATGTCCTAAGATAAATGGGGTTTATCTCCGCAAAACTTATAACCATTATTATATGGGAATTAAAAATAGCGTGATATCGTAAAATAGGTTTTCAAACTAGTCAAAGAGTAGACTATTATTGGATGTAAAAGAACCTATGTACCCAAAATTTTGAAGAATTTGGAATAGAACGAGGAAACTAATGTCAAAGTTAGGACATCGAAACGACAACAGGAATTGTTGGATGAGAAACTACTATAAATTTGGAAAGATAGAGTTTGAAGCTACACGGAATTGGCAAGGTAATGACTAGTATACCAGGAAATGAAGACCGGATGTCATCATCGGTAAGTCATGTATACTCTCTTAAGATTCCAGAGGAAAAATGGTAGAACAAGAGACAGATCAATCTGTCTATGTTAGTATAACTGACGTAATGATTAAGTAGACAAACTCATCGATGAAACCAGCGTTTTTGGAAAACTTGACTTATAGGATATTTGATCCTAAATAATATATTGTGGAAAGTAGAGGCTTTGTAATTCTGAGAGGTTATCTCAGTTTAGCAATGATGATAAGGTTGTGTAAACCCTGATCAAACTACGAAACATTCAACGGATCGAATGTGCAGTATATTATCATGTATAGTCAAAAATAAGCAAAAATGGTAGAATAAGTCTTGAATGATTTATAAACTTCTAATATTGAAGTTTGGACCATTATATGATATAAAAGGATAAAACAACTCAATTAAGTTGAAAAAGGCTTAGAAATGAGTGAATCATAGACTTAATAAAATGTCAAAAAGGAGTAATAGATCGAAGTTATCAATGAAACTTGGAGATACAAAGCTCTCGTATGAAGCAATATCAAGATTTGACAAGTGTCCAGGAGTAAAGTTGTGCTCTCGATGGACAAATAATCAAGTACAAGTACTATGTAGTAAGGATAATGAATGTGTAAGTGGCGGAAGGACTCGGTTTATGAGTTTTCTAAAAGTGTAAATACCAAAAGCGAAGGATTGGACCCACGATGTAGTGTACAATACATCGACTTTCCTTTTCTATTTGGATTATACTAAGGATAAATTCATGGACCAATGATTTCCGATCACTGTGTGTTGGTGTGATGTATAGTTACTATTATATCTCGGATGTGTGTATATGTTAAAACTCTTTGGGAGAGTAAATATGTGTGAGGCATACAAGATTTCCCTATGCAATAGTGTAAACACTCGAAGCAAGTTCCAGGAAGAACAAGATTGCTACATAGGTTGAATACTTTATAAATCTTACGTAAATGTAAGTAACACTTTATTTGACTTTAACTATATGTTAAAAAGCTATACCTCATCGAGGACGATGATTCACAAGGGGGGAAGTATGTTACATCCCAAATTGAGACGTTACAATTTACCATTACTAGATAGAGTAAATGTGAATTCTGAAGGTAAATTAATGATGCTTGTACCTCGTTTTCAATATGAATGTTGTTTCATTTGATGTTATTCTTGGTGAAATACTGCATAAAGAAGAATATAAGGTTATTGATTTATGAATAATCTAACTTTTGAAATGTTTCATGTATTCTGTTTTGTTTTGAGCATATGATTCTCGTTGTCGTGACATGGTGTGCAGGAAGCAGGTTCGTACCTCGAGACAGAGGAGAGATATCACTCGGGGAAGAACTTGGTCGGGTAAACAGTAATGGATACCAACTGGACATACACACACAAGCCTTAGAACTGTGTAAGCTAAGTCATTGTTCTGGTTAAAGGTAAGTCATCTGTAGGCTTGTCTAGTATCATTAGGAGTCGTGTCTTCTTCTGAATGTGTAAACAAGTGATGCTTGCCAGTATAACCTTATAAATGATAAGTTCTGGTTAGAGGTGGATATGTGTATTTGTACATACGAATACGATATGTACAAGTACCCATAAGTACATTCATGTCGATACAAACGTATTAAGCAGATGGATATGCCATACGTATGTGTCGATATAAATGTATTTATGGATACTTATACATGTAGTATATATATACTGATATATATACAAATATACATAACCACGGCTAACAAGATAAATGTATTAGTATAATGTTAAGTATTTCAATATATTTAATATTATATTAAAATATTAATATAATATAGTTTAAAATGTATATAATATTATTTAAATTGATAATTTAAATAATTATGCATAAACTATATTATATAAGTATTTTAATAGAATAAACAAATATATTAAAATAAAAGATTTGTCAAAATCAAATGAAATAAAAAATTAAAACATTTCAAAGCACTTTTATTAAATGCGAATGCAAATCTGGGAAGAACTTAAAAATCGCGGATTTCATAAGAAAATCACGAATTGCATAGAAAACGCGGATTTTTCAAATGTATTCGTTGAAATGTTAA
Organism: Sequoia sempervirens; assembly: GCA_007258455.2. Classification (NCBI taxonomy): domain Eukaryota; kingdom Viridiplantae; phylum Streptophyta; class Pinopsida; order Cupressales; family Cupressaceae; genus Sequoia; species Sequoia sempervirens. The sequence continues at coordinate 18,296 of VDFB02010856.1, read as the reverse complement.
TCTTCAAATATGAGCCTGCATATATGCGCCATTTTTACTTTGAAAACTCTATTAAAATATTAAAGATTAACCAAAGCGAAATAAAGAAGAAAAAACGCGAAAATGCAGAAGGGAAAATGAAAAACGCGCAGAGAAATCGCGCGACTAGGGCCAGGCGTCAGAAAATAAATGAGATATTTCTTGCTATGCAAAAAGAATGAAATTTGGACGCCATTTGAGCAAGGAAGAAGTCAGAAATGAAACTTGGCATTTAACCTAACTGTAAAAACGCGCCGGTTGAAAGTTGTCACAGTTTTAACAGTCTGAAACAAATTCGAATTAAAATGAACTTCTTGCTGTCATACATGGAGGTCGAAACCCTCACCAGATTGATACACGTTTTTAGTTTGAAACGTTCTTCAACCTGCTGGCAGTTCTGGCGCCATAGAAGGTGGAAATCAGTTTCAAAATGAACCTATAAATAAACCTGCGTTTGGCATTCCTTCACACACGAATTTGCAGTCAGTTTCTTGAGCATTTTAAAGCTAAAAAGTGAGTTCGCCATAAGAGAGAAATTGCTAAGTTATTCTGTTAATACAAGAGAGCAGAAGTTGAAATTACTGGTAATCTTTGAATAGAAGAGGAGCAATCAGGAATTGTCTTTTACTGTGCTGAGTAATTGATTACAAGAATCCAAACTGAAAGTGATCTGAGTAGAGGCCAGTAAAGGAGCTACCTTCCAACTTCTGGAAAGCTAATTCAGGCATGCTAAATTCTTTCTTTACATATTTTCCTAATTTTTCAGAGTAATCTGATAGGTCTCTGATTTATAGTTATGGTTGGAAAGGAAAGAGTTTGACTGTCTGATAGACTTAAATTGAATTCAAAAAGAATGTCAGTTTCTTAAACATGTGATAAGTTGTGATATAAAAGTATCATGTAAATAGTCATATCATGGTTTTGTTGTCAATAATGTACGGTTTACATTACTTAAAGGAAAGCAACCTGCGTATTATTTAATGGCTCTATATAATGAGCATATGCTTGTGTTTGAATAATAGATACTAGGGTTGAGTCAAGAATATTTGCAAGATATACTCTACAACTTAATACATACAACTTAATCAAGTTATTGTATCCCTAGGATGAATATATCCTGAATTAGGGCGTCTGTTGTAGTATCTTGTTTAATAGATTCATCATTCCAGTAGTAAAATGTTGTAGGAAGTCTAGGGTACGGACTACCCCGATAGACCAACCTACGCGTAGGGTAAGATAGCCTCAAGTCAAGTTGAACCTGGCTAGTGTATGTGACAAATGACCTATGTTCTTCATTGAACGTAACACTTTGGCCAAAGTAGTGTAAGGAACCATTTAGTTGTTGTACTACACTGTCAGATCACCGTGATTCCGAAATACAACCTAGTTTGTGATTTGCCGTTAGCACGAAAACTAGTTTTGTAGAATCACAGCACTATGTCCAGTTGGTAGTCGTTAAGGGTTACCCAACCAATCTCTTCTTCGAAGGGAGGGTCGTTCATTGCAAAATGATCGTGCGGGGGACCGCATTATAAGTCCGTGGATGGCGGAAAAACGCCCGAGTGATGTTTCTCCTCCTCAGCAAGCGGCCGATGTACCAAGATTTGAAAGGACGGATTCCTAGACCTTCTTACTACTATTTGTTCTAAAGCTCATTGGAGCTATGTTAGTTAAGGTACGTATTCTTGTTTCATGTACTTGTGAAGTTATTATATTGAAATGGAATCTTTGTTGTATATTAATATGGCAATTTGTTCATGTTTTGTCAATAAAGAAAAAGAAAAATTCTATTGCAATGACATGATTAACTCGTTTACATACTTGTAGGATGTAAATTATGAAAATTTTAATTTTACCGAAGGGTCGGGCTGCTACATGTGGTATCAGAGCCTAGGTTTAAAACACTAGGAACCTATGAGCTCATTGCGCAACAATGCGTAAACCTTGTCAGAAGATAAAGGTTGAAAAGTTCTTGTGCCACAATGGCAAAAGGAATAGAACTGAGAGGAAGAAGTGAAAGTAAGATGAAACTCCTAGTAGCTCGATAAGTTGAGGTGAGTTAAGAGTTATTCCTAGAGTAGGAACTCCTAAAACAACAATTTATGATAATACTTAGGATTGCAGAAGATTATGCAATCAAGTTATGAAGAAAGGTTAGGAGGAGTAACCGGTATATACCTTTATCCAACGAAATAGATTTATGACTCTAAGGCAACCAAAAGGAATAAGATAACCCTTGTTGTAATAGTAAACTATAGTTGCAGAGAGTCAGGAATTTTTGGATTTAGTGAAAACACTACGAATCTTTGTATATGCGGTGTCAGCATAAATTAAATTGAATAAGGAAGTCAACGAAGGAAGTATCCACGGGAGTTGGAGAACTCTTGACATTAAGCTAATTCTTATGTAAAGATAGGAGCTTGCAAGGAAAAAAGAGTTAGTACCTTAGAGATAAGAGAAAAGACCAGAATGGTCCGAATTATGTAATCAATAAAGTGGACAGGGTTCCACTGACCAAAATCAATTAGATTATTGGAGTTTGATATTAAAAAGACCAAACAACTTTGGTATCTTAGAAATTAAAAGTGAGGAAGATTCCAAGCATTGGAATTTTGCCACTTGAAAAGTGACTGAATAATAAAGAAGCTTAAAGTGGTAAGTCAGGACGGTTTTACCAGAGGTTTAACAAAGATAGGTTCAACAAAGATTGGTTAGAGTATAAGCTAAACTCACCTTCATGTTTGTGAAAGCCAAACTTTTGATTAGAATGTTCCAAACGGAAAGGGAATACAAGTTTTGTACCCTTCGCCAAAGGGATGTTGAAAAGAGAATTGGATTAATGAAGTGACTCGTAAGTTGCTGATTATTCATTAGATCTAATGTGGAATAGAAATCAATGACAAATTGAACTTTGGAAAAAGTATATTTGAGATATGTCTCGAGACAAGGTAAAGGCAATGTAAAGCCAACAGTAGGGAATGACAAATCCTTACAAAAGAAGCAAGAGTTTGCTGGGAGTTCAGTTTTGAGTAGATCAAAAGCTGTGGAAACTCTAAGGGGGAAAGGAAAAGAGTAGGGTTGACTCAAGTTTAGTACCCCATTCAACAAAAGAACGTGAGTATGTTCTTAGTTTAGAAGAACTAATGTCTTCTTCGCAAGTCATGATGACAAATAAGTCATACAGTTTATAGTCCAAGAAAAGAAGTATTGGGATCTTCGGAGAAAACAAACCCATACTTAGGATTATTTGATCGAAAGATCAAACGATATTATCATATGATATCCACAAGGAAAAAGGTATTGAGAATCCTGGAGAAAGATAATCGGAAAGGTCTAAGATTATTACCTATTATCATCTCGTACCTTATATTTAGTTGATTGGAAGAATCAAATGAAATTATCATTTGATGCCTAGGAAAAAGGATAGGCAGATATTTGATCATGATAAGAAAGGCCGCCTATTAGATTGGCAAGGAAAGCTTTAAGATACTCATGACTGAAAGAAAGTGTGTCTCTACATTCATATACACCTTATTTAAGGAAAAGTAGATAAAAACGATATTTCAATAAAGAAATATATTTTCACATCATGAAAACGAATTGAAACTGTAAGCTTATTGTGCTATGAAACCCGAGGATGAAAAGGTTTAACCATAAGCCATAGAAATGGAATGGAAAATAAGGTAGGAAATGACGCTATGCAATGCATCAATTATCTTTACATGGCTGATCACTTGATCACCATCTCTTTAATGAAACCCTAGGTTTGTAATAACCTAATGGGAGCAAGAAGTTCATTCGAATGAAGAGAAAGATCTAAGGATAAGATCTAACCCATTGAGTTGAGTTAAATAAATGACTACTCTCTAATGCCTTGTAGTTGGAATAAATCTACTTGGTTGAGTTGTACTTTCGGTCTTGATAGAGATATATAGAGGTAGAGAAACCTATAATATCAGACTGTTCAGCGATTGAGAATTTAAGAGTTGGAAGGGAATATTGGGATTGTGATTCACCAATGGAAATGTGTATATCACTTGAATTTATGAGATTCTATGAGTGGAAACAAAGGTAGAATACTTGGAGAGTTAAAGAAGCTACTTTACACTCCAGGCAAGAAGTCATCGTGTTGACTAGAACGTTGTTGAGTGGCTCTTATATTAAAGAGAAAACACTCTCAAAAGGGAAGCATCCATTGTTATGTCGGAGCAATATAACAATTTTATGTGAAATAATGGGAAATATTATTGAGTAAAGCACCGGGGATGTTACTTGAACTCAAAAGGACGAACTGAAATTGGAACTCTTGTATATGATTAAGAGAATCAATGGAACCAACGAGGAATGTTCATGCTTGGTAACTAGGTAGGTAATTAAATTTACTATTAGCTAGGGATCAATATGACGGAACATGGATTAACACTCAAAATGAGTACCAAAATTATCGGGAAAATTTGATTGAGTTAAAAGATGGATAACATCTTTGAAAATAATCCAAGGACAGAAGAGATCCAAGATATGGATGTCCTAAGATAAATAGGGTTTATCTCCGCAAAACTTATAACCATTATTATATGGGAATTAAAAAAAAAAGCTGATATCGTGAAAATAAGCCAAACTAGTCAAAGAGCAGACTATTATTGATGTAAAGAACTCTAGGTACCCAAAATTTTAAAGAACCTGGAATAGAACGGTGAAACTAATGCTCAAAGTTAGACATCTTAACAACAAATGTGAATTGTTGATTGAGAAACTATCAGAACTTGGAAAAAATAGAGTTTGAAGCTACACCTGAATCGGGTATGTAATGACTAATATACTAGGAAATGAAGATCGGATGTCATCATCAGTAAGTCATGTATACTCTCTTGAGATTCCAGAGGAAAAATGGTAGAACAAGAGACAGATCAATCTATCTATGTTAGTATAACTGACATAATGTTCAAGTAGACAAACTCTTCAAAGAAACCAACATTTTTGGAAAACTTGACTTATAGGATATTTGGTCCTAAATAGTATATTGTGGGCAAGTAGAGGCTTAGTAATCTTGAGAGGTTATCTCAGTTTAGGCAATAATGATAAGGTTGAGTAAACCCTGATCAAACTACGAAACATTCAACGGATCAAATGTGCAGTATATTATTATGTATAGTCAAAATAAGCAAAGATGGTAGAATAAGTCTTGAATGATTTATAAACTTCTAAACATTGAAGTTGAACCATTATATGAAATAAAAGGTTAAAAACTCAATTAAGTCGGGGTGCTGGCTGTGAATTGAGGAATCATAGACTTAATGTCGTCACAAAAAAAGGAGTAATAGATCGGTTATCAATGAAACTCCTGGAGATGCAAAAGCCTCAGATGAAGCGTCATCAAGATTTGACAAGTGTCGAGGAGTAAAGTTGTGCTCGGGACATAAAATAATCAAGTACAAGCATCATGTAGTAAGGATAATGGAACAGTTAAGGGCGGCTGACTCCTACATGAGTTTCTAAAAGTGTAAATACCAAAAGCTTAAGGATTGACCTAATGCATGTAGTGTACAATGCATCGACTTTCCTTTTCTATATGGATTATACTAAGGATAAATTCTTGAACCAATGATTTCTGATCATTATGTGTGTAGTGTAATTTATAGTTACTATTATAACTCAAATGTATAAATATGTTAAACTCTTTGGGAGAGTAAGTATGTGAGAAGCATACAAGATTTCCTATTATGCAATAGTGTGTAAACACTTCAAGTTCCGTGAAGAACAAAGATTGCTACATGAGTTTAAATACTTTATAAATCTCTTTAATGAAATGTAAGTACCACTTTATTTGACTTTTAACTTATATGTTAAAAGGTTACCTACCTATGGACTACCATCTCACATAAAGTATGTTACATCCCAAATTGAGACGTTACAATTTACCATTACTAGATAGAGTAAATGTGAATTCTAAAGGTAAATTAATGATGCTTGTACCTCGTTTTCAATATGAATGTTGTTTCATTTGATGTTATTCTTGGTGAAATACTGCATAAAGGAGAATATAAGGTTATTGATTTATGAATAATCTAACTTTTGAAATGTTTCATGTATTCTGGTTATTTTGGCGATATGATCTCTGCTTGTCGGACATTATTGGTGTGCGTGAAGGTGTCTCAGACTGCAGACAGAGGAGAGATATCACTCTGTGAAGAACTTGGTTCAGTAAAACAGTATCGGATACCAATCGACATACACACAAGCCTTAGAACTGAGTAAGCTAAGTCATTGTTTTTGGTTAAAGGTAAGTCATCCGTAGGCTTGTCTCGTATCATTAGGAGTCGTGTCTTCTTCTGAATGTGTAAACAAGTGATGCTTGCCGGTATAACCTTATAAATGATAAGTTCTGGTTAGAGGTGGATATGTGTATTTGTACATACGAATACGATATGTACAAGTACCCAAAAGTACATTCATGTCGATACAAACGTATTAAGCAGATGGATATGCCATACGTATGTGTCGATATAAATGTATTTATGGATACTTATACATGTAATATATATACAGATATATATACAAGTATACATACCCACGGCTAACGAGATAAAATGTATTAGTATAATGCTGGCATTTCAATATATTTAATATTATATTAATATTAATATAATATATTTAAATGTATATATTATTTAAATTGATAATTTAAATAATTATGCATAAACTATATTATATAAGTATTTTAATAGAATAAACAAATATATCTAAATAAAAGATTTGTCAAAATCAAATGAAATAAAAATTAAAACATTTCAAAGCACTTTTATTAAATGCGAATGCAAATCTGGGAAGAAATTAAAAATCGCGAATTGAGTAAGAAAACGCGGATTTTTCTAATGTATACGTTGAAGTGTTAATCTTCAAATATGAGCCTGCATATATGCGCCATTTTTACTTTGAAAACTCTATTAAAATATTAAAGATTAACCAAAGCGAAATAAAGAAGAAAAAACGCGAAAATGCAAAAGGGAAAATGAAAAACGCGCAGAGAAATCGCGCGACTAGGGCCAGGCGTCAGAAAATAAATGAGATATTTCTTGCTATGCGAAAAGAATGAAATTTGGACGCCATTTGAGCAAGGAAGAAGTCAGAAATGAAACTTGGCATTTAACCTAACTATAAAAACGCGCCGGTTGAAAGTTGTCACAGTTTTAACAGTCTGAAACAAATTCGAATTAAAATGAACTTCTTGCTGTCATACATGGAGGTCGAAACCCTCACCAGATTGATACACGTTTTTAGTTTGAAACGTTCTTCAACCTGCTGGCAGTTCTGGCGCCATAGAAGGTGGAAATCAGTTTCAAAATGAACCTATAAATAAACCTGCGTTTGGCATTCCTTCACACACGAATTTGCAGTCAGTTTCTTGAGCATTTTAAAGCTAAAAAGTGAGTTCGCCTATAAGAGAGAAATTGCTAAGTTATTCCCCTAATACAAGAGAGCGTAAGTTGAAATTACCGTAATCTTTGAATAGAAGAGGAGCAACAGAATTGTCTTTTACCGTATCGAATCGATTACAAGAATCCAAACCGAAAGCGATCCGAGTAGGCCAAGAAAGGAGCTACCTTCCAACTGAAAGCTAATCTGCATGCTAAATTCTTACTTTACATATTTTTCTAATATTCCAGAGTAATCTGATAGGTCTCTGAATTATAGTCATGGCTGGAAAGGAAAGAGTTTGATTGTCTGGTAGACTTAAGATTGAATTAAAAAGAATAACAGTTTCTTAAACATGTGATAAGTTGTGATATAAAAAGTATCATGTATGTAGTCTTTTCATGGTTTTTTGTTGTCATTGGTGTACGGTTTACATTAGTTAATGGAAAGCAATCTGCATAGTATTTAAATGGCTCTATATAATGAGCATATGCTTGTGTATAAATAATAGTTACTAGGATTGAATCGAGAATATTTGCAAGTTATATTCTACAACTAGATACAAACAACTTAGTCAAGTTATTGTATCCCTAGGATGTGTATATCCTGAATTAGGGCGTCAGTTGTAGTATCTTGTTTAATAGATTCATCTTTCCAGTAGTAAGATGTTGTAGGAAGTCTAGGTAAATGGACTACCCGATAGACCAACCTACGCCAGAGGGTAAGATAGCCAAGCCGGGTTGAACTCGCTAGTGTATGTGATGTCGACCTATGTTCTTCATTGAACGTGAAATATCTCTTTGAAAGCAGTGTAAGGAACCATTTAGTTGTTGTACTACATCACGATCACCGCGGATTCCGAACATTAAACCTAGTTTGTGATTTGCCGCTAGCACGAAAAACTAGTTTTGTAGAATCACAAAGACTATGTCCGGGCTTGGTAGTCGCGCAGGTTACCTTAACCAATCTCTTCTTCGGCGGGAGGGCCGCCTCATTGCAAATGATCGCGGCGGGACCGTGATTATAAGTCCGCGGATGGCGGAAAACGCTCGAAAGTGATGTTTCTCCTCGCCAGTTTTACCGATGTACCAAGATTTGAAAGGACGGATTCCTGACCTTCTTACTACTATTTTGTTCTAAAGCTCATTGAGCTATGTTAGTTAAGCGGCAATGTATTCTGTTTCATGTACTTGTGAAGTTATTATATTGAAATGGAATTCGTTGTATATTAATATGGCAATTTGTTCATGTTTTGTCAATAAAGAAAAAGAAAAATTCTATTGCAATGACATGATTAACTCGTTTACATACTTGTAGGATGTAAATTATGAAAATTTTAATTTTACCGAAGGGTCGGGCTGCTACATGTGGTATCAGAGCCTAGGTTTAAAACACTAGGAACCTATGAGCTCATTGCGCAACAATGCGTAAACCTTGTCAGAAGATAAAGGTTGAAAAGTTCTTGTGCCACAATGGCAAAAGGAATAGAACTGAGAGGAAGAAGTGAAAGTAAGATGAAACTCCTAGTAGCTCGATAAGTTGAGGTGAGTTAAGAGTTATTCCTAGAGTAGGAACTCCTAAAACAACAATTTATGATAATACTTAGGATTGCAGAAGATTATGCAATCAAGTTATGAAGAAAGGTTAGGAGGAGTAACCGGTATATACCTTTATCCAACGAAATAGATTTATGACTCTAAGGAAACCAAAAGGAATAAGATAACCCTTGTTGTAATAGTAAACTATAGTTGCAGAGAGTCAGGAATTTTTGGATTTAGTGAAAACACTACGAATCTTTGTATATGCGGTGTCAGCATAAATTAAATTGAATAAGGAAGTCAACGAAGAAAGTATCCACGGGAGTTGGAGAACTCTTGACATTAAGCTAATTCTTATGTAAAGCTAGGAGTTTGCAAGGAAAAAGAGTTAGTACCTTAGAGATAAGAGAAAAGACCAGAATGGTCCGAATTATGTAATCAATAAAGTGGACAGAGTTCCACTGACCAAAATCAATTAGATTATTGGAGTTTGATATTAAAAAGACCAAACAACTTTGGTATCTTAGTAGTTAAAAGTGAGGAAGATTCCAAACATTGGAATTTTGCCACTTGAAAAGTGACTGAATAATAAAGAAGCTTGAAGTGGTAAGTCAGGACGGTTTTACCAGAGGTTTAACAAAAATAGGTTTAACAAAGATTGGTTAGAGTATAAGCTAAACTCACCTTCATGTTTGTGAAAGCCAAACTTTTGATTAGAATGTTCCAAACGGAAAGGGAATACAAGTTTTGTACCCTTCACCAAAGGGATGTTGAAAAGAGAATTGGATTAATTAAGTGACTCGTAAGTTGCTGATTATTCATTAGATCTAATGTGGGATAGAAATCAATGAACAAATTTAACTTTGGAAAAAGTATATTTGAGATATGTCTCGAGACAAGGTAAAGGCAATGTAAAGCCAACAGTAGGGAATGACAAATCCTTACAAAAGAAGCAAGAGTTTGCTGGGAGTTCAGTTTTGAGTAGATCAAAAGCTATGGAAACTCTAAGGGGGAAAGGAAAAGAGTAGGGTTGACTCAAGTTTAGTACCCCATTCAACAAAAGAACGTAAGTATGTTCTTAGTTTAGAAGAACTAATGTCTTCTTCGCAAGTCATGATGACAAATAAGTCATACAGTTTATAGTCCAAGAAAAGAAGTATTGGGATCTTCGGAGAAAACAAACCCATACTTAGGATTATTTGATCGAAAGATCAAACGATATTATCATATGATATCCACAAGGAAAAAGGTATTGAGAATCCTGGAGAAAGATAATCGGAAAGGTCTAAGATTATTACCTATTATCATCTCGTACCTTATATTTAGTTGATTGGAAGAATCAAATGAAATTATCATTTGATGCTAGGAAAAAGGATAGGCAGATATTTGATCATGATAAGAAAGGCCGCCTATTAGATTGGCAAGGAAAGCTTTAAGATACTCATGACTGAAAGAAAGTGTGTCTCTACATTCATATACACCTTATTTAAGGAAAAGTAGATAAAAACGATATTTCAATAAAGAAAAATATTTTCACATCATGAAAACGAATTGAAACTGTAAGCTTATTGTGCTATGAAACCCGAAGATGAAAAGGTTTAACCATAAGCCATAGAAATGGAATGGAAAATATGGTAGGATGTGATGCTATACAATGCATCAATTGTCTTTACATGGCTGATCACTTGATCACCATCTCTTTAATGAAACCCTAGGTTTGTAATAACCTAATGGGAACAAGAAGTTCATTCGAATGAAGAGAAAGATCTAAGGATAAGATCTAACCCATTGAGTTGAGTTAAATAAATGACTACTCTCTAAATGCCTTGTAGTTGGAAAAAAAAAAATCTACTTGGTTGAGTTGTACTTTCGGTCTTGACAGAGATATATAGAGGTAGAGAAACCTATAATATCAGACTGTACAGCGATTGAGAATTTAAGAGTTGGAAGGGAATATTGGGATTGTGATTCACCAATGGAAATGTGTATATCACTTGAATTTATGAGATTCTATGAGTGGAAACAAAGGTAGAATACTTGGTGAGTTAAAGAAGCTACTTTACACTCCAGGAAAGAAGTCATCGTGTTGACTAGAACGTTGTTGAGTGGCTCTTATATTAAAGAGAAAACACTCTCAAAAGGGAAACATCAATTGTTATATCGGAGCAATATAACAATTTTATGTGAAATAATGGGAAATTTTATTGAGTAAAGCACCGGGGATTTTACTTGAACTCAAAAGAATGTACTGAAATTGGAACTCTCCTATATGATTAAGAGAATCAATGGAACCAACGAGGAATGTTCTTGCTTGGTAACTAGGTAGGTAATTAAATTTACTATTAGCTAGGGATCAATATGACGGAACATGGATTAATACTCAAAATGAGTACCAAAATTATCGGGAAAATTTGATTGAGTTAAAAGATAGATAACATCTTTGAAAATAATCCAAGGACAGAAGAGATCCAAGATATGGATGTCCTAAGATAAATAGGGTTTATCTCCGCAAAACTTATAACCATTATTATATGGGAATTAAAAAAAAAGCGTGATATCGTAAAATAGGTTTTCAAACTAGTCAAAGAGTAGACTATTATTGGATGTAAAAGAACCTAGGTACCCAAAATTTTGAAGAATTTGGAATAGAACGAGGAAACTAATGTCGAAGTTAGGACATCGGAACAACAACAGGAATTGTTGGATGAGAAACTACTGTAAACTTGGAAAGATAGAGTTTGAAGCTACACGGAATTGGCAAGGTAATGACTAGTATACCAGGAAGTGAAGACCGGATGTCATCATCGGTAAGTCATGTATACTCTCTTAAGATTCCAGAGGAAAAATGGTAGAACAAGAGACAAATCAATCTGTCTATGTTAGTGAAACTGACATAATGTTCAAGTAGACAAACTCATCAATGAAACCAACGTTTTTTGGAAAACTTGACTTACAGGATATTTGGTCCTAAATAATATATTGTGGAAAGTAGAGGCTTAGTAATTCTGAGAGGTTATCTCAGTTTAGCAATGATGACAAGGTTGTTTAAACCCTGATCAAACTACGAAACATTCAACGGATCGAATGTACAGTATATTATCATGTATAGTCAAAATAAGCAAAGATGGTAGAATAAGTCTTGAATGATTTATAAACTTCTAATATTGAAGTCTGGACCATTATATGATATAAAAGGATAAAACAACTCAATAAAGCTGAAAAAGGGCTTAGAATTGAGTGAATCATAGACTTAATAAAATGTCAAAAAGGAGTAATAGATCGAAGTTATCAATGAAACTTGGAGATACAAAGCTCTCGTATGAAGCAATATCAAGATTTGACAAGTGTCCAGGAGTAAAGTTGTGCTCTCGATGGACAAATAATCAAGTACAAGTACTATGTGGTAAGGATAATGAATGTATAAGTGGCGGAAGGACTCGGTTTATGAGTTTTCTAAAAGTGTAAATACCAAAAGCGAAGGATTGGACCCACGATGTAGTGTACAATACATCGACTTTCCTTTTCTATTTGGATTATACTAAGGATAAATTCATGGACCAATGATTTCCGATCACTGTGTGTTGGTGTGATGTATAGTTACTATTATATTTCGGATGTGTGTATATGTTAAAACTCTTTGGGAGAGTAAATATGTGTGAGGCATACAAGATTTCCCTATGCAATAGTGTAAACACTCGAAGCAAGTTCCAGGAAGAACAAGATTGCTACATAGGTTGAATACTTTATAAATCTTACGTAAATGTAAGTAACACTTTATTTGACTTTAACTATATGTTAAAAAGCTATACCTCATCGAGGACGATGATTCACAAGGGGGGAAGTCTGTTACATCCCAAATTGAGACGTTACAATTTACCATTACTAGATAGAGTAAATGTGAATTCTGAAGGTAAATTAATGATGCTTGTACCCCGTTTTCAATATGAATGTTGTTTCATTTGATGTTATTCTTGGTGAAATACTGCATAAAGGAGAATATAAGGTTATTGATTTATGAATAATCTAACTTTTGAAATATTTCATGTATTCTGCTTTGTTTTGAGCATATGATTCCCGTTGTCGTGACATGGTGTGCAGGAAGCAGGTTCGTACCTCGAGACAGAGGAGAGATATCACTCGGGGAAGAACTTGGTCGGGTAAACAGTAATGGATACCAACTGGACATACACACACACAAACCTTAGAACTGTGTAAGCTAAGTCATTGTTCTGGTTAAAGGTAAGTCATCTGTAGGCTTGTATAGTATCATTAGGAGTCGTGTCTTCTTCTGAATGTGTAAACAAGTGATGCTTGCCAGTATAACCTTATAAATGATAAGTTCTGGTTAGAGGTGGATATGTGTATTTGTATATACGAATACGATATGTACAAGTACTCATAAGTACATTCATGTCGATACAAACGTATTAAGCAGATGGATATGCCATACGTATGTGTCAATATAAATATATTTAAGGATACTTATACATGTAGTATATATATACTGATATATATATACAAATTTACATACCCACGGCTAACGAGGTAAATGAATATATATGTATTAGTATAATGTTAAGTATTTCAATATATTTAATATTATATTAAAATATTAATATAATATAGTTTAAATGTATATAATATTATTTAAATTGATAATTTAAATAATTATGCATAAACTATATTATATAAGTATTTTAATAGAATAAACAAATATATTAAAATAAAAGATTTGTCAAAATCAAATGAAATAAAAATTAAAACATTTCAAAGCACTTTTATTAAATGCGAATGCAAATCTGGGAAGAACTTAAAAATCGCGGATTTCATAAAAATCACGAATTGCATAGAAAACGCGGATTTTTCAAATGTATTCGTTGAAATGTTAATCTTCAAATATGAGCCTGCATAAATGCGTCATTTTTACTTTGAAAACTCTATTAAAATATTAAAGATTTACCAAAGCGAAATAAAGAAGAAAAAACGCGAAAATGCAAAAGGGAAAATGAAAAACGCGCAGAGAAATCGCGCGACTAGGGCCAAGCGTCAGAAAATAAATGAGATATTTCTTGCTTTGCGAAAAGAATGAAATTTGGACGCCATTTGAGCAAGGAAGAAGTCTGAAATGAAACTTGGCATTTAACCTAACTGTAAAAACGCGCCAGTTGAAAGTTGTCACATTTTTAACAGTCTGAAACAAATTCGAATTAAAATGAACTTCTTGCTGTCAAACATGGAGGACGAAACCCTCACCAAATTGATACACGTTTTTAGTTTGAAATATTCTTCAACCTGCTGGCAGTACTGGCGCCATAGAAGGTGGAAATCGGTTTTGAATTCAACCTATAAATATACCTCGCTTAAGTATCTCTTCACACACCTAATTCCAGCCGGGCTTTACATTTTAAAGCTAAAAAGTGAGTTCGCCATAAGAGAGAAATTGCTAAGTTATTCTGCTAATACAAGAGAGCAGAAGTTGAAATTACTGGTAATCTTTGAATAGAAGAGGAGCAGTCAGAAATTGTCTTTTACTGTGCTGAGTAATTGATTACAAGAATCCAAACTGAAAGTGATCTGAGTAGAGGCCAGTAAAGGAGCTACCTTCCAACTTCTGGAAAGCTAATTCAGGCATGCTAAATTCTTTCTTTACATATTTTCCTAATTTTCCAGAGTAATCTGATAGGTCTCTGATTTATAGTTATGGCTGGAAAGGAAAAAGTTTGACTGTCTGATAGACTTAAATTGAATTCAAAAAGAATGTCAGTTTCTTAAACATGTGATAAGTTGTGATATAAAAGTATCATGTAAATAGTCATATCATGGTTTTGTTGTACGGTTTACATTACTTAAAGGAAAGCAACCTGCGTATTATTTAATGGCTCTATATAATGAGCATATGCTTGTGTTTGAATAATAGATACTAGGGTTGAGTCAAGAATATTTGCAAGATATACTCTACAACTTAATACATACAACTTAATCAAGTTATTGTATCCCTAGGATGAATATATCATGAATTAGGGCGTCTGTTGTAGTATCTTGTTTAATAGATTCATCATTCCAGTAGTAAAATGTTGTAGGAAGTCTAGGGTACGGACTACCCCGATAGACCAACCTACGCGTAGGGTAAGATAGCCTCAAGTCAAGTTGAACCTGGCTAGTGTATGTGACAAATGACCTATGTTCTTCATTGAACGTAACACTTTGGCCAAAGTAGTGTAAGGAACCATTAGTTGTTGTACTACACTGTCAGATCACCGTGATTCCGAAATACAACCTAGTTTGTGATTTGCCGTTAGCACGAAAACTAGTTTTGTAGAATCACAGCACTATGTCCAGTTGGTAGTCGTTAAGGGTTACCCAACCAATCTCTTCTTCGAAGGGAGGGTCGTTCATTGCAAAATGATCGTGCGGGGGACCGCATTATAAGTCCGTGGATGGCGGAAAAACGCCCGAGTGATGTTTCTCCTCCTCAGCAAGCGGCCGATGTACCAAGATTTGAAAGGACGGATTCCTAGACCTTCTTACTACTATTTGTTCTAAAGCTCATTGGAGCTATGTTAGTTAAGGTACGTATTCTTGTTTCATGTACTTGTGAAGTTATTATATTGAAATGGAATCTTTGTTGTATATTAATATGGCAATTTGTTCATGTTTTGTCAATAAAGAAAAAGAAAAATTCTATTGCAATGACATGATTAACTCGTTTACATACTTGTAGGATGTAAATTATGAAAATTTTAATTTTACCGAAGGGTCGGGTTGTTACATAGTTATTAAATTATGTAAAACTGGGAGATGCTTTAGGAACTCGAGCTTATAATCCGTTTGAATTGGTTATTAGTCTATTAATCTTTCTTATTAAATGAGTTTAAACTGTAATTACCTATTAACCTCAGTTCAACAACGTATACTGGAAGTCTTAGTTCAGATTTCAGATCAGTTCTTGCTCATTATTTTACATAATCAAATTGTACATTGGCACTACATCGTTGATACGAGACCAAGTTGTGCTCACAGTAGATGAAGCTGATGCTTTGTGGCTAGAGGAGTAGATCGTCTTTATTCAAGATAACTTGAATATAGCGTGTTTATCATCATCCCAACTTGTATGTTTTTCGGTTCACCAGCTGGTAAGTTAAAGCGTCCTGTCCAGGTTATTCAATACAAAGGTAATTAAGCCACATTTCAGAAAGCATTGATTTCTCACCATGCTGTTAAGCATCCCCCTTGCCAGAATATTGGTCAAATAGCTTTAACATTGCTTGATTATACTTTTCCAGCTGTTACAAGAAACATATTTTTGTCAGACAGTCTGTTAAATCCCTGAACTTCTTGAAATTTTGTTCCATTTCAAAATGTTTGGAACCTTGACATACTGATTGCTATTGGAAAAGTTGCAAAATCAGATATATAAATAAACAACCAAACACTCTTAAGTAAATGTAACCTTTTCACTTAATGTAAAATGCTTGTTGACCAATTTACTGAGAACTGTTTCTTTGCTGGCAGACACTTCTGCTATTCTCCTTTTTCTAATGAATTCCGCCTGCCAAACAAATGTTCAGTAATTGTCATCCAACTAACATATAGCCTATTAAATTATTAATTGAAAGAAATCAAACATCTCTCAAATGGGATGAGTTCATTGTGTCTTTCACAATGGAGACCCATGTTTGAATTCCCAATAGACACTTCACATAATTAAAATGTAAAATGTTGAATCAAGTAAACTATAACATCCAATTCTAGGTGTGGCATACCCAAGAGATGAAGCCAGGTGCAAGTCCTAGATGTACATGACAGGAGATGACTCTTGGATGTGGCATCTAAGCTGAAGGGCGGCCCCCTCAGGGGGAAGTTAGATTTGTCCAAAAGAAAAAGAAACCAAATATCTACCAGGCAACATACATTTGGCAAACTTTTTGGCCAGGTGCAAGTCCTGGGTGTATTTGAGGAAAGACATACCCCTTGGTCATCACATCTAAGCCAAAGGTTGCATCACAAGGAGGTATTAAACAGATCGACAGAAAAAAGAGATCGAACATATACCTCGATAAACTTTTCAGCCAGTCTTTTCTCCGCTCGCTCAAGTTCTTGTAATCTGGGAGCTAACTGTGCATTCAAAGCATCAAGTTCCTTTTCTGCTTCTGTACACTTTGCCTCCTTATCTGCTTCTATGTTTTTTATCGCCCTCTCCAACTGTTCCACTACGAAGAGAAAATAGAGTAAACAAACTAACAGGATGCAATCTATTTCCACTGATTAACTATATGATTCTAAAACTATTATGATTTCCCAACAAATAAAACCGCCAAAACCTTCCAATTGAAGTTCAACTCTCTTTGCTTCGAGAGCCCAATCTTCCTTCTCTGCATCTTTCAGTTTTGCCTTATGTGCTTTAACATCTTTCTCAACGGTTTTGAACGAATTTATCTGGGAAGAGATAAGGAGACAACATTACTCATCAATCATTAATTTGATCTGCAACAAGAATTTCTATTGCTCTGTGTGTGCATTTAAAGGGAGCAAACCTGCTCTTGCAGAGCCTGCACTAGGGCCAAACTCTTTGTCACTTTGTTGTGTGCCTGAAAGGAGAACACAAAATTCACATACTCAATGACAATCCCAGTGCACTGGATGTTCCAAAACTTTACATGGAAACTAAATAGCAGTTGTGAAGGAGATAACTCAACTTGATGTAACAGCCATACAGACCATAATTTTCTAAGAGGCATTAATAAACTTATACTGCATACAAATTTCTAAAATAATCTCCAAACACAAATAGGGCAAAACCATTGATTTCCTCGATAGTAAACACTTTCATTTTACAAAGTTTTATATGCATACAAATATACAAGAGATTGGTAACCAATTTTATTCAAAAAAAATTGTAGGTGATACTCTTTTATCCAAAAATAAATAAATTAAGTGAAAAAAACATTGGTATCAGCTTTACCTTGATATAAGCTCCAACTGTAGCATTCCACTTTTGATAAGACTCCATTGCAGACTCAACGTTGATTTCTAGTTCTGTTTTGAGGGCCCTCTTTTCTTCCAGAGCTTTCTACAGACAATAAAATAGAAAGCACCTTTAGCAACATAGTTAAATAAAAGTTACTGGTGTCGATGTTGAAACTAATTTGACATTTACAGAAACATTGCATTTCTCAAAATATAAAAACTCCAGAACAAATATTTCATTCCAAAATTACTATAATTATATAAATTGTTGGAAAATAATGAAAATCCTACCATAACCATTAACTTCCATAAGAAACAAAATAAAGACGTAGGATTACCATATTACATAAAACAATAAAA
>VDFB02010855.1:0-12856 GCA_007258455.2 Sequoia sempervirens | reverse complement strand
TATATATATTTATGTATGTTTTCAAATATAATTGAGAGCAGTTTAATAATTTGCAGCTTTTACAACAAAATGTAACCCTAATCTGGAAGAAAGAGATTGGGTATTCTTTCTATAATGCAACAATGAGAAGAAGGCTATTACCCAGATTCAAAAATAAAATTGGAAAAGATTTCTCAGATATCTGTAATCATTTTCATAGAATGATGCATTTCATTTCTTCAATTTCTTACTGCAATTTAAACTGATTGAAAACAAGGAATGGAAAATAACCTGGCAGTTTTCTCCAGTGCAGATGCCCAGTATTACCTTCCTGTCTCCCTCTTCCAGAGCTCTGGTTATGTGTCTGCGTAATGTTCTCTTTTCTCCCTTAAAGCTTTATTCCTCCTTCCAAGGGTCATGCAGAGTATTTCCAAATGACAGATAAATTTTACATGCAAAATCCAGAGGTCGCCACTTGCCAACAGCATTGTTGGTTTTAAGGAGAATTTCCCCAGAGCCCAAAGTTTTCTCGGGGCTGTTCATTTCTCCCAATTTTGGACTAAGGTTTAAAACAAATGCAAACAAAGATATCTCTACCTTTTAATATGCAAACCAATTATTTCTTCCATAATATATGTGAATATAATATTTTTACTTTATTTTTAATTTCCTTTCTTTTTAAATCAGATTTTCCTTTTTATTGCACAAAATAAATGGGATATACTAAATAAAATAAACCATACTCTTTTCACAACTTTTATGGATACTTAAACTATATTTTAATTTTGCTATGTTATTATTTATATATATATATATATATTTTTTGTTTATATCAATCACTTATTCAAATCATGTAATCAATTTAAACAATCACATTAAAAACAGACATGGCCTAAATGCAACTACATGATTTTTAAGTGGTGTGTGTGTGATCGAGAGTTTCTTCTCTTTTACCCTATCGGGAAGCTAGCCTTCTTTTCCTCAATCACACTCTTGGTCTTCGACCACCTGCAACTCAAATGCACTCAGGCGTGCAACAACGAAAGTGTATTAGTAACCAATATAGAAGTATAAATTTAAGCAATAATTAAATCAACACTCCTATTTTTCTCTATCTTGTATATTTTAAAAATAAAATGCACTCATAATTCTAAAAACAAATATTTTCCTACATTTCCATACACCAAAGCATTGTATTATATCATATTGCTCTAACACGTATCATAATTCATATAATAAATCCCACAAAGTCATGGTCAAAACAGCATCAAAGTCTGAGATGTGACATCCTTCCCCACTTGGGAAGAGACATCGTCTCGATGTCTAAAAACAAAATTGAGATACTAGTATTTCGTAAGTCTCTATAAAAGAAATAAAAGTATGCTAAGGTCTCAAATGAGGAAAGATTCTATCTATATCCTCAGCATTCTCCCAGGTGGCATTATCCACCGAATACTGGTCCCATTGGACCCTGTATTGCATAATGTCCCTATTACGCAACTTAACGTTGCACTCTTCCAGGATCCTGACGGGCTCCACCTGTATCACCCCTGGGTCCTGAACCTGCAATGCATGCCAATCAAGGATATGAGCAATATCTGGATGGTAAGGCTTAAGTACTGAAACATGAAATACATTATGTATCCGGGATAGAGCTGGTGGCAGAGCAAGCCTATAAGCAACTCGATTCACCACCTCCAAAACATCAAAAGGGCCAACAAACCTAGGGGCCAACTTAGAGTTCTTGCCGAAAGAGATTGAACTCTTATGCAGCCGAACCCTCAAAAAGACCTTATCCCCTGCAGAGAACTACCTAAAGCTCCGGTTCTTGTCTGGTAGACTTTTCTATCTATCTGCAACTTGTTTCAATTTTTCCTTAATGATTTTCATTTGGTCTTCCATTTCTCTGAGCATCTCAGGGCCAATCACAACCCTGTCTTCTACTCTGTCCCAACTAATGGGTGTCCGAAATTTACGTCCATAAAGGGCTTCAAAAGGTGCCATGCCCAAAGAAGCATGGTAGGAGTTGTTGTAAGAAAACTCCACCAAAGGAAAATACTCCTCCCACTTATATTGCTGCTCCATACAGTACATGCGGAGAAGATCTTCTACTACCTGGTTCACCCTCTCTGTCTGACCATCGGTCTGAGGATGATATGCGGAACTAAAATTTAATTTAGTTCCTAGGGAAGAGTTTAATGTGATCCAAAACCTAGAAGTCATTCGAGTGTCTCGATCTGAGATGATCGTTTCTGGCACTCCATGCAACCGAAGATTTCCTGAACAAATTTTCTTGCTAAAACCATTGAACCATCCTTGAGATTTCCAGGAATGAAATGAGCAACCTTTGTCAATTTATCCACCACAACCAAGATGGTATCATGTCGGTTCCTAGACATTGGTAACCCCTGTATAAAATCCATAGTGATAACCTGCCATTTATACTCTGGTACCCTGTGAGGATATAAGAGTCCTGCCAGATGTACATGCTCAGCCTTGACTTGCTGGCATTCCAAGCATCGGGCTACATGGGATGTAATATCCCTTTTAAGTCCTGGCTAGAAGTACAGTGGCCTAAGTCCTTCCATCATCTTTGTAATACCGGGATGTCCTGAGTATGGAGCATTGTGGAACTCCTCTAGCACCAACTCTCTCAAGTTTGTAGAACTAGGAATGTACATCCGCCCCTGGTATCTCAAGAGTCCATCTGATTCTAATACATAACCCTCATATCGACGATCTGAGGAATTCACCCCTAGGGCTTGTTTCACCTTTTCATAATGTTCATCCCCAAGGGAGGATTGTACTACTTGCTGCCTAAAATCTAATTTTATGGTAACCATGGCTGCAAGGTGCCTCCTTCTACTCAAGGCATCAGCCACCCTGTTTTCCTTACCCTTGATATATTCAATCCCAAAGTCATATTCACTCAAGAATTCCAGCCATCGCCTTTGTCGGGCATTAAGATTGGGTTGGGTGAAGATATATCTCAATCCTGCATGGTCTGTCTTTAGTTCAAAAGGCTTTCCCAAGAGGTAATGTCTCCACATCTGTAAGGCATGGACTATGGCTGCCAATTCTAAGTCATGTGGTGCATAGTTTAATTCATGCTGCTTTAACTTCCTTGATTCATATGCTACCACTTGCCCTTCTTGCATAAGGACTGCTCCTACCCCTTCCCCTGATGCATTAGTAATAACTATAAAATGGCCGTTTGGATCTGGCACAACCAGGATGGGTGTGGTAGTGAGTTTCTCCTTAAGCAGCTGAAAAGCTCTCTCACACTTATCACTCCATTCAAACTTCTTTTCCTTCTTCTGTAGTGCAGTGATGGGTGCTGCAATTGTCGAGAACCCCTGAACAAACCTCCTATAATATCCTGCAAGTCCCATGAAACTTCGAACTTCAGAGACATTCTGCGGTGCTGGCCAATCCATAATTGCCTTAATCTTTTCTGGGTCCACTCTTACCCCTTCCGCTGAAATCACATGTCCTAAATAATGCACTTCAGATTGGAAGAAAGTACATTTAGACATCTTTCCATACAGCTTATGTTCCCTCAGACGCTGCAACACAATTCTCAAATGCTTCTCATGTTCTTCCTCTGACTTAGAATAGATCAAGATATCGTCAAGAAAGATTAGGACAAAGTTATCCAAACAATCTCGGAAGACACTATTCATCAGGTTCATGAAAGCTGCAGGAGCATTACTTAGCCCAAAAGGTAGCACCGTAAACTCGTAGTGCCCATACCTGGTTCTGAAAGCAGTTTTGTGAATGTTTTCTTCCTTCAATCTCAACTGGTGGTATCCTGATCTTAAATCAATTTTTGAGAATACCTTGGCATCTTTTAGCTGATCAAACAAGTCATCGATGCATGGGAGCATGTATTTATTCTTGATAGTGACCTTGTTAAGCATTCTATAGTCAATGCATAACCTCAAGGTACCATCCTTCTTTTTCACAAAGATAACTGGAGCTCCCCAAGGTGACACGCTTGGCCTAATAAAACCCTGCTTCAATAATTCTTCTAGTTGGGCCTTAAGCTCAAATAATTCTGTTGTATTCATCATGTAAGGAGCCTTAGACTAAGGTTCTGCTCCTGGAGTCAGATCAATAGAAAAATCAAACACACGCCTAGGCGGTAGCTCAGTCAGCTCAGTAGGAAAAACATCCTCAAATTCTTTCAGAATGGGATGATCATTAATTGAGGATTCTTTCTCATCAAGGTCCTTGACCTTTATTGCAAAGATAGTGCATCCCTTCCATCTTGCCTTTTTCAACTGCATGGCGGAGACTTGCCTAAGCTCTAAAGGCTTTTTAATGCCACAAAGCTCCACATGGTTTCCTCGATCATCAAGACACTTAATTGACTTCTCTTCACAATCCACAAGAGCCTTATGTTCAGAGAGCCAATTTATCCCTAATATCACATCGTAAGACCCCAACGGTGCAACATACAAGTTCACTTGCGTTTGAAGGTTAGGGAGTTCAAGTTTACTGAAATACATGCATTGCTCTACCTTCCTCTCTACCCGGTTTCCATACTGAACTTTCCAGGAATTCGCCATAAAACTTGGTCTAACTGATAATTTAGTCAAAACATGAGGATCTATAAAACTATCAGTAGCACCAGTATCAATCAAAACAGAAACAGGGCATCCAAATAATTTACCCGATAACTGGATGGGAGTTGCTTGATAATCTGCTTGGCGATTGTCAACCACTGCATGAATATGATGTTGATTCCTGTTATTCTGTTTGTTATTTCTCTGAGGGCACACACTGGCGTAATGCTCGCCACCACAAGTATAACAACCTCCACGAGGTGCTTTGGGTTTGTTAGAAAAATCTCTCCTATTATTATCATTCCTTTTATTGAAGTTGCCCCTCTTGTTGTTATTGTTCCTGTTTCCATCGTTGCGGTCCTGAGGACTACCATCCCTCTTCAGATTTATGATTTGCCTATTTTCACTCCCTTGATTGTCTTGTTTGCTTTGACCACCCTGATTGCTATTACCTTGACGATTCCCTTGGAACTTCTTATTGCCATACTTGGCTTCCCTGCTCTTCTTATAGTTAGCAGCTTGTTGCAGCTTGTGCTCCTGTTTAATTGCTAAATCAAAAACTTCATCCATGGTGGCTGGATTATGCAGATCTATTTCATTTCCTATTTGAGGTCTAAGCCCCAAAATAAATTTTCGAACTCGAAACCTCTCATCATGCTGGTATTGGGGTGCGTACTTGAGCAAGTGAGAGAATTTCTCCCAATACTGAGTCACTGTCATGCCACCCTGTATGAGTACCTGGAATTCTGTCATTTTCTTATCAAAGTGAGATTGTGGTAACCACCTCTTCCTAAATAGTTGTAGGAACTTATCCCAAGTTACCTTCCCATGCATAAACTGCTTATCCGCCCTTTCATTTTCCCACCAAGTAGCAGCCTCACCGGTGAGTTGATATGAACCCCATTCAGCCTTTGTTTCATCTGATAAATTTCGTAGGGAAAAATACCTTTCCATTTCTATAACCCAAGCTTCTGCCCCATCTCCAAAGGTTTTCCCATCAAACTTCGGAGGAGCGACCTTCTTTAGGTCTTTTCCTAACTCCTCAGCCACCCTATTTAGATTTCCTTCGTTTCCAGGTGGTTCAGCATTTGTTTCTCCATCAGTTTTATTTGTATTTAATCCTTGATGGCCATCTCGCCTCCCTTGTTCTAGTTCTTCAATTCTAGCCCCCTGACTTTGCAGCAAGGCAAAAATTTGATCCAGTTTATCATTGGGACCTCCACGAGATCCGCCAATTCGCTGGTACACTCTATTTTCCATTTTAGGTCACCCTAATTAAGACACAACGTCATACGTAGTTAGGCATAGGTCCTAGAGTTGAACCTTGCTGCTCTGATACCAAGATGTAGCGCTCAGAAAATTAAGAGCATTTTCAATTGTTCAATTCCGTTTCAAAAGGGTTTTCAAGTAATTAATATCATTCATAAAAACTTCCAAAATGAGCTCAATAAAAGAGAATTTAAATTGCATTTCATGTATACAAATAACAACATTGTAATTTATCAAGATTATGCACATGGAAAAAGTACATTAATGAATTTTCATATATACTTATTCATCTATACTCGGAAGAGATCAATAATTCCAATGAAACATCTTTTTCAATGCTACGTCATAAAACTTTAATTCTACATATCAATGTTACATTAGATTCTTTCATGCCATACTTCTATTTCAAAGTTTCAACAATGAATGTCAAATATAAATATACATACAAAGTCGCTATACAAGCCATTTCCAGAATGTTACACAAGTTCATCAATAGCAAATAAAACTCCGAACCTCCAACTGCCGTGACACTATTGGTCTTCTTGCGAGCTGGGGCCAAGAGTGTGATTCAGGCGCCTTTTCCGCCCAACCACGAAGTACATGACTTCCCCGGGTTCCTTCCTAACTCGAAGGAATCCCCGGCCCTGCATAAAGGAGCCTAGCAACCTGACACAATAAAACAGGAGGGAACTCTCGATGCATGCCCGGTGCCTATATGCATTTCTAACATGAGAAAACATATTTCTTGCAACAAGAGGTGGCAGAGACTCAAATACATATACATTTCTAGGCTTTTAAACAAATCCATCTATTTCAATGGTACAAGTGCTTGGCCAAGCATAAATTAAAATAAGCAAATGGTAGTTTAGAAAAGGTAAAGCTACCATCTCTGTGTATCCACCTTCGGCATCCTGTCCCGGAAGTTACCACAAGTAAAGTATAATAAAGTACAAAAGTAGAAAGTTGTACATTTTCCATACATGTTTCATGCATTCAATTGATTCTAAAAGAATTTCAAATGAGAATTTCATAACATCTTTTGAATTACATTGGACAAATGAAAAGAAAGGTTGCAAGTTCAGTAGTAAGATTGCATTTACTCTTTTGTAAGTAATTCTTTTCTGATTATGTTTTTAATCCAAGCTTCTCTTTTAAAATGTAAAAAGAAATGTATATATGTCATGATTCTATCAGTGTACAGACACAAGTAGAGTAATTAATTAACTCTTTTGTATGGAATAATGTTCACAGATTTATGTATATTCTTCTACTCTTCCAGATTCAAGCTAATTGAAAGAGTAATTCTCAGTTTACTACAGGTTTCTGGTTATTAGTAATATACAGAAACAGGGCAACTCATTCGGAATAACAGAGGTCTGAAAGAAAAACTTGCATTCGAGTTTATAATGTATACTATTATTCAGGAATGTACAACTGTATGTGAGTATATGACAATGTGATCAAGTGGAATTTCAGTTTACATGTTTTCTCAGAAGTTCTTGCCTTTGTTCATATTTCCAGCTTCCAATTACTGAGATGTTTGTGTATTTTTGACAGAAATCATATCATATTCTGAAGATGGTTTCCTTGTTCAAACTTGCATTTATGTATATATGGATGAATATATATATATATATATATATATACATATACAACTGAGTGTATATATATATATATATATATGTAAGAAAGAAATACTGATTTTTATAACTGTTCTCACGTTTTCAGGCTGTGCACATAGAATAAAAGTATTTTACAGAGTTTCATACTGGTGTTGAGCACCCTAAGGGTGCAGGAAGCCCTTGCCTCTCCCATGGGGAGGGCGCGGGCTGTGAGGGGGCTCGCGCCCCTTCCACAGGCCGCGGCCTGTGGAGGGCGCGAGCCTCCCCACAGAGCCGTGCCCTTCCTATGGGAAGGGCTGGGGAAAAATCCCTCCCCTTCTCCCTACAGTTAAACAATTTCATAACAAAACAAAGAAATGTTTTGCCCAGCATTATACTGCATTTAAATTTATCTCAAAGGAATTTCGAATTAATTTCTGGTGAAAGTTGTTCTTGCAAAATCATATGCATTTATATATATATATATATGTATATATGCACGAGAATACAGATTCATGTGCATATATATATATATATATATATGTATATATATATGTTTATGTATGTTTCCAAATATAATTGAGAGCAGTTTAATAATTTGCAGCTTTTGCAACAGAATGTAACCCTAATCTGGAAGAAAAGATTGGGTATTCTTTCTATAATGCAACAATGAGAAGTAAGCTATTACCCATATTCAAAAGTAAAATTGGAAAAGATTTCTCAGATATCTGTAATCATTTCATTTCTTCAATTTCTTACTGCAATTTTAAACTGATTGAAAGCAAAGTATGGAAAATAACCTAGCAATTTTCTCCAGCGCAGATGCCCAGTATTACCTTTTTGTCGCCCTCTTCCAGAGCTCTGGTTCTGTCTGAATGAATGTTCTCTTTTCTCCCTTAAAGCTTTATTCCTCCTTCCGAGGATCATGCAGAGTATTTCCAAATGACAGATAAATTTTACATGCAAATTCCAGAGATTGCCACATGCCAACAGCATTGTTGGTTTTAAGGAAAATTTCCCCAAAGCCCAAAGTTTTCTCGGGCTGTTCATTTCTCCCCATTTTGGACTAAGGTTTAAAACATATGCAAACAAAAATATCTCTACCTTTTAATATGCAAACCAATTATTTCTTCCATAATATATGTGAATATAATATTTTCACTTTATTTTTAATTTCCTTTTTTTTTTTAAATCAGATTTTCCTTTTTATTGCACAAAATAAATGGGATAAACTAAATAAAATAAACCATACTCTTTTCACAACTTTTATGGATACTTAAACTATATTTTAATTTTTCTATGTTATTATTTATATATATATATATATTTTGTTTATATCAATCACTTATTCAAATCATGTAATCAATTTAAACAATCACATTAAAAACAGACATGGCCTAAATGCAACTACATGATTTTTAAGTGGTGTGTGTGTGATCGAGAGTTTCTCCTCTTTTACCCTATCGGGAAGCTAGCCTTCTTTTCCTCAATCACACTCTTGGTCTTCGACCACCTGCAACTCAAATGCACTCAAGCGTGCAACAACGAAAGTGTATTAGTAACCAATATAGAAGTATAAATTTAAGCAATAATTAAATCAACACTCCTATTTTGCTCTATCTTGTATATTTTAAAAATAAAATGCACTCATAATTCTAAAAACAAATATTTTCCTACATTTCCATACACCAAAGCATTGTATTATATCATATTGCTCTAACACATATCATAATTCATATAATAAATCCCACAAAGTCATAATAAACAGAAGATCAAAGTCCAGACGGATATGGCTTTAGAGGGAAGGCATACCATCTACATGTCCTAGCTGGACACAATCTCACCCACCAAATCCTCTTGTGATTGTTCAATTCTTTGCCTTTTAGGCCTTGGCTCTGATGGTGGTGGTGAGGGACTATTTTTAGGTGATGCATCCAAGTCAATAATCTTGATTGCTCTAAGTGTTTTGAACTTTGGACCTTTTTGTGTAGGAAATTTCATTATTTTCTTTCCCTTTCTATCCTCTTCTTCTTCATCACTACTATCATTTCTCTTCCTTTTGCAAATAGGCCATCTTTCTGTAGGTTGGTAAGCTGGCCTCACTTCAATTGGCCTGGCATCTTGCTCCTCAATTCCCAAGTCTGACTCCAAGTTTACCTTCTTGGTCATCAAGGTGCCCATGATTTCTTTGAAGTTGCCCATCAAGAAGTCAATTTTCTTATGATATGGACTGAACTCCATCAATGGATCATACTTTGGATCCATTTTGTGCACAATAGCCAATAGCTTGTCATAAGCTACCCACTTCTCCTTGTTCAACTCCTGCCTATTTAGGCCAAATTCATTTCTAATCAAGTCTTTAGGGAAGTTGAACTCATGCACAAAATTACCACCTTTTATCCTTTTTCTAAAAAGAGCAAAGAAGTCCTCAGGATCATGTTGTCGCTTGGGGCCACAACTCAAATGGTATTCCTCAAAAAATTTCCCAAAATGTATCCAGCCTCCCTTTGAAAAAACAAAATCTAACACCACAGTGTAATCCGAGAAGAATGTTCCTTTACCTTTCCCAGTAAGGTTGTCCTCATGGATACAACCAATCTACCACATGACTTTTGCGAACCCCACTCTTGGTGGCACATTGTACGGAAATATATGAGGGGTCCCCTGAAAACCATACACCCTCAAGACAATGCTGACTTGGTATGGAATGATATCACCCCAGTTATGGAAAACCTTCAATTATGGCTTCCTCCCCCTTGGTCTAAGGAAATCATGCAACTCCTCAAGAATCCTGGGTACATTTTCCATTAGCCTGGCTCTCAATCTAGAAGCAAAAAAATTGTCAAAATGCACATAACTGGTGTTTTCCCTATTACATGATAAATCTGTAGTCCATACCTGCACCGACAATCTTTCTCCATCAACCCACTGCCTTAACTCCATCTTCTCATAGAATAATTCAACATTCTTATACAAGAACATATACATTAACATGGAATACCAAAAGAATGGAGTGCTTGTATCATTTTTCTGTAACTTTGACAACCCTTCATGTATTTTTTCAGCCAATAAAGAAGCAAAATCATAAATTACTAAGAAATTAGGGTGTTGTATTTGCACCCCCATAAACATGTAAGCAATAGGCATCATCGTGTTGGGGTGAAAACCCAAAATTTGGCACAATGAGTAAAAGGTAGCCAAGAAATGCTTTGCAAAGCAATTTAGTCTAAAAGGTTCTTGGTTGTTAGGCTAATATGGAATTTTGAACCTCCTACCCTAGCCAAATGAGGTGGGAGCAACTTAGCTCTGAAAATTGATTTCGACCTCCCATATTCTTACTTCATCTCTTCAAGATCAATAGGAACCAAGAATGTACTAGGCTCACTTAGATCAAAAACCTATCGGAATTCCTCTTTGTTGATGCTTAACATAACCTTTCCATCATTATCTCGAATCACCCATGTGACAGGGTCATATCGTGCAGCCACTGCCCTAAGCAAGTCTATATCAGGGAACACATTCGGTACCACTAACTTCCCCATATCATATATCCAACCATTAGAAAAGGGGTGAGGCAAATTCCTCTGTCCAAACCACAATCTGAACATCTCTAGACCCGTAAGAGGAACTCTAGCATCAACTATGTTAGAACAATTATATACTAATCCCTCCCCTAGATTTTTTCCTCGCATCAAAACCAACCCCTTCTTCCTATCATTTGTTGACAAGGGCAATTGATCCAGGAAATCATCATATAAGTTTCTACTTAAATAATCAATCTAGCCAGAGTGCTGCTTTGTCGATGCCATCCTGAGTAAACTAGGGCTTCCTTGCTATTTCAAACTTTAAACAAACTAGGGCTTAACAAAATATGAAATTACAGAACAAAACCTTGTAATTTCCCACAATTCAATTAACTTATAGCCCTAAAACAACTATCGACAAGCCCTATGACAAGCACACAACAAATTTCCCCCAAATTCAAATTTAGAATAACTAGGAGATACAAAAATGAACTCATGGCTTTGTGCTTGCAGAAACACAAATTCTTGTTGTAACAATTTGTAACTTCATCCTTGGCTCCACAACTACTCCGCAAAGATGTTTTGAATGCTTTATGATACCAAAAGTAGAAGAAAAATTGCTTTATTTCAATCAAACCCTGGTAGTAGATGTCATGTCTACCATTAAAGCTTATTTGTGTGCTACACGAATGACTCCAATCACATTCAATGTAGATTCAAATATTGGTAGTTGATCTTTCACCTTGGTCAGATAATCAAACAACTTCCTTCAAATCAAACTAACATAATCTCCATCATGGCAACAAGGGGCCCACCATACCACACATTGCCAACAAAATTCACATGGTGCTCGCCCATGATATCTCAATCGATAAAAACCTCACAACTTCAGGTCACGGGATGGTAGGCAACTATGGATCTTCAACCATCAGCAATCCAGTTCATCCAACATAGTCACCAACTTTGTCTTTAACCATCACGCACCTTCCCTACTGAGATTATAACATCTTCATTTATTTGAAGCACATGCATCTCATAAACACTTTAGTAACCCATTACATAATGTATTAAAATCAAATAGATGCATCAAAGTATTTTATCATCCCTTCGACATCACTAGATGAGACACGTGGCGCTTTCCCGTGATATCATGATCAACCAAGACAGTGTGGTGGGGTCATTGCAGGATGGCAGGGAACGGCTAAGATCAAACGATGATTGATCAATGGTCATGTGAACTTGTCCCTCTGCAAAATAAAAACATTTATTAAAGGAATAAAGGGAAATCACTAGGCCAACGACAAACAATGACATAAGTTGTCACTTAAATGAGGGAGCATGATACCATCCAAGACTTAGGAGAATAAAATTAAACGAAGGAAATAAAATGAAAAAACTAAAGGGGACCAGACCTAGACAAAGTGATGGGACTTAAGATGTTTTAAAAACCATCCCAAAAAGTAATGGCCGAATAGATCATTCCTAAGGCGTAAGATAATACTAGGGTTTTACATGAAGAAAAAGGTAAAACCCCAACCCTAGGATTTTCCTAAACACCATAGATGACCAGAGACATAAGGCAGGATAAAACTTTGAAGTTCCATCAAGTAGATGGTTAAAAGGGTAGAGGGGAGAGAGATGTGAGTGAGTGAGAGAGAGAGACTTGAGAGAGGGAGAGGGGGTAGGAGGGTGAGACTTGAGAGAGAGAGGGAGGGAGGGAGAGAGTGGTATATAGATAAAGGGTAGAGGTTTTAAGGGTTAAGGGTGTATGGTTTATGGTTAAGGGTAGAGGGGAGAGAGATAGAGGGAGTGAGTGAGAGAGACCCGAGAGGGAGAGGAGTAGGAGGGAGAGTCTGAGAGAGAAAGGAGGGAGGAAGAGAGATAGAGGACATGATCGGCGGGTTTAATTATTTAA
>VDFB02010854.1:0-15300 GCA_007258455.2 Sequoia sempervirens | reverse complement strand
AGAAATAAAGGAAACAAATCTTGTCACTGTAGAGAACCTGTTAGTATATTGGCTCCTGGTTTGCCAGATATGGCGTTTCCAAAAGCCCATGTTCTTATTCACAAATTCATTTCCCTTAAAATTCAATTTAAAACCCTGGTTTTAAGTTTGGGGTTTTCTCTTTTCGAAATGTTGTATGGATAGGAGACTATTGATTGTCTTTCTGGCCAGACTTTTGCACCTTATATTTACTGCTTGCAATACCATTTTGGAAGAATATTATACTAGATGTTGTTAAAACTAAATCTCTAGCAACAGTTCTAAAAAAAATATCACTTTCAAATGCATGGATTTTTGAATTTGAGCAAACAAAAAAGACAAAGCTCATGCTTAGCAGAGAGCTGGAAACTGCAGTTTTTATTCATTTTATGTATTCAGAAAAACAGAAAACAATTATCATCTTTGTAGATAACGTAACACACTATTAGGCCAAATAATGCCCCCTGTTTTGCCTGATATACATTTTCAAGAGTCGAAAAGTTCCCGTGTTTATATTTGCAAGGTTCATTTGCAGGTTTTCAATTTTGAAACTCTGGTTTTAAGTTAGAGTTTTCTCAATAGGAGGAGACTATTGACTAAATCTTTCTAGCTGGACTTTTACACCTTACATGTATATTGTGATCAAGGATGTGGTGGAAGAATTTTACATCTGAAATTGTTAAAAGGTAACTTGATGCTCTAGCAATAGTTATAAACATATATCACTGTTGAATGGATGGATTGTTGAATTTCCATTAATAACAAAGAAAACCCTACTTATGCTAAGCAGAAAGTTAGAACAAATATTGCTGAATTTGTTTTGTGTTTGATTTTATGTTTTTGAAACAGAGTACACATATTGCATAAATACAGACACAATTCTTCCAAAAATTGTTGCTGTCTAATGCATTATTTCCTAAGTCTAATTTATGATCTGATTGGCATATTCTAAATTTTAATAACAGTATTACTATTGATGACTCTGCGGGTGTCTGCCAGACTTGCAGAGTTGTGAGCTTAGCAGGCAAGTGGCTAGTTTCACTGCCTACTCTGGTGACTTGCAATATTCATTAAAAAAAAAAGATTAGGATGTGTTACCACTTACCAGTGATAAGCTATGAACAAATAAATTGAAAAAATTCTTGAATCTGTGGTAATTTGCCGATTTTGAGGCTCACTTTGTTTTAAAACAAAAATATATATATAAAATTACAAATAAATAAATTAAACCCCCCAAAACCTTAGTGGTTAAAGGCATAGCTTGCAAACTTGGCGAGTTAGCGCTGAACTGAACTGTGACTTGTAAGTTGAGTGCTGCAGAGAAACTCACGAGTTATTCGGCGAGTCTTGCCTGCAACTCATGAGTTTTCTCTACAGATTTGCCACCGAAAAAAGCTTGCAGACCCTTGATAAAACCCTGATTTTTGTCTTCATTGAATAAGATCTCTGCGGTGTGAATATATTGTCAAGTGATTGAACCCTACAGATTTGCCACCGAAAAAAACTTGCAGACCCTTGATAAAACCCTCATTTTTTTTGTGATTTTTGTCTTCATTGAATAAGACCTCTATGGTGTGAATTAATTGTTGAGTGATTGAAAGGATTTATCAACAGTTTGGTAAAAGCAGTAAATTTCTGAAAAATGGCATGCACCATGAAGGTTACTCTGGCCTCAATGGCCTAATTTGGGCCTGGTGGCAGGCGCTCTGCCCCTTACCTCGCTTGGGGCTGCCACTCCCAGACCCCTACTTTGCTTTTAAAAATACTGTTTTGGGCTGCGCCAGAAGGAAAAGCAGAATTTTCCAAAAACAAAAACAGTGTTTTTCCCTATTTTCTCTTTATTTGGCTTAAATAACAAGCCAAATAACATAAACAGCGTTTTTCTCTATTTTGATGAAATTTTCAGTGGTGTTTTAGTCTTCTGTTTAAATCGAGTAATTCAAATCTATTTATACTTTTGGTTTGCCCAGTCAGTCTTGATTTAGAGCAATATTGCCATGATAAAAATAGACTTATGTGTTCACTATATTTGTTATTTATGCATCTCATGCATTATTTAAGTTTGTTTTGTGTATTTATGCAGCTTTTTAAATTGCCTTTTTTTTTTTCAAGTTTTTGCCAAGTCGAGTTTTCAAACTATGGTCCACAAACCTCCACGAGTGCCAGGTCATCGACTACTATATATTTGAAGGATTTGATTGAATAGGAGAGACAACATTGAATGACATGAATATCTTTGCCTTCAATCACTCATGGCATATGGATGTGGGTGAGGTGTTGTTTGCTTGCGACAAATAGCAGGTTCATCTAACTTCCATTTTCAACAATGAAATGCAGTGCCTTGGCATTCACCCACATTTGTGAGTGGAATAGGTGCTCACCAATTGTAATGGTGGCATGTGGGTCTACATCAATGATTGGATCCTCTTCACTCCATTCAAACAGATCTGTAGGTAATAAGGTTGACTTTATCTTTAGCTCCTAGGATTGTTGTAATGTCCCTTTTTTGGTATAACCCTAAATCTGCCCTAATTTATCAATTTCAAGTAATCACCTAGGGTTTGGGAATACTTATAGGGCGAATAGGCCCCTGCAAAATAGAGTTAGAGAATATTTACAAGATAATATTAATTAGAATGCATAAAAGAGAATCAAAGAGAGCATGGTTAGGGATACAACTACCTGTTTACACCTGCAAATATGTTAGCAGACATTTATAAATAAAGACATCATCATTTTATAAGTATATTGTATCTTCTTTAGATTTTCCTAATTCATTCTTCCTTGCACGTAATGGTCTGATAGGGTGCCCAAGAAACCCTCTACCCTAGGCCCAAGAGCGGTACACCCCTCTTGGCCCATGTGGCCCTTGCCATCCATATGGGTGGGGTACCTAGTTATGCGTCCTATCATCGTTCCCCTTATCAGAACCATTATTACTTAATTATGTAGGGGGTTTGAGGGTGTAACTACAGTAGGGTGTCCTGGGTAGTCATTCCCTCTAAGCCCAAGAGCAGTACACCCCTCTTGGCCCATGTGGCCCTTGCCATCCATATGGGTGGGGTACTTAGAGGGTGATCCACACGCTGTTTCCCCTCCTTGTAGGCCCTTAACTCCCCTATCTTGACTAGTTATTTACAGTCAGACCATATGAATACTATCCATAGTGTAGATACATATTCTGCTTCTTGCATATTAAAACAGTGACACATATCCATTATTCATACTTAGCAATAATTGATAACTCAGATTTATGCAGATATACAAACTACTATTATCATGACCAATAAATATTGAATTCTCTGCAAAATACACTATGTATACAATAATTAAATATATAACCTGCTCATCTACAGATTGTATTCTATTTACAGAATATTATATGAGAAACATACTACAAAAATAATTAATATAAATCATAGAATACAAATATGCTTATGTAATTGCAAGTTGCAACCCCTAATTATGTCAGAAACAACAAATACAAATAATAAACATCAGTAACAAAAAAATATCTAATTATTGCAAGCACTATTACTGCATAATCATATATCATTATATATTTATATTCTATATGAATATATATATATATATATAAAATAGAGATATATATTTTTATAACTATATATTCCTGTAATAGTATACTTACCTGATTTGCTGCTATACTTGTGTTTTTCTCTTGTTCCTGTCTTTATTCATCGTTTATATACCTGTGGGTTAAATCTGATTACCTTCTATTATTATCTTATCTGAGTGCAGATTATTATTTTTTTTTGAATGATATATCCTTCTTACTCTGTTCCTCTACTCTTGTTATCTCCATCTGATATATTACCTTGTTCAATCTTTCCTAAATGTAGATATATTTCTCCGCATTATTCCGCAATCTGCCTTTCAAATTTAAATTCATTCCTCCCTTCATGTATTCTCCTGCTTAATCAACTCTTTTTTCTGCTCTTATTGCACAATAATCCTTCCCTTATTTCCCTCCAGTCCTTTATAGATGGAAGCGTTCCTTTTTATAATTGTTGCTTTTCCATTTTAACTCCCCCTTTATTAACATTAATCGCTGCCTTTCATAATGCAGCGCTTCCCTGGTTAATTCATTGCTGAATAAAGTCTGCCTTATGATCTTCTGATCGTTTAGGGATCATCGTTGTCTTTAGTCTTCCCTCATCGCTTCTCTAACTAGAATGATTTTTCCCTCCTCATTTTTTCACTTGCCTTTCTTCTTCTCATTCGTTCCCATCTTATACTCTCCTACTTTGGGGAAGAGATGCGATTAAGTGGAGGGCTGTGTCTTTTTGGAAGATCATGGCTGCAGCTGTTATTACACTCTAAATGTTTCTTTGTTTAATATATTTTTATTATTATTTTATGTTGGTCTTGTCACTTTTTGCATTTATGTTTTATAATGATTGAGATCATCATGTTATTCAATATTTTTATATTTATACTCATAATTATAATATTATCTTGATAAATATGAATTTGCTAATATATATATTTTATTTCCATGTGTTACAATCTTTTATATTGATATATTATGTATTTCTTATTAATATATTATAACAATTATAATATTTCATTTTTATATTTAAGCAATTACTTATGTTTATATTTTGATATTTATTTGATTTCGTTATTTGTATTTCAATATCTCATATTTAGCATTACAATTTTGGGGACATGACAGTCCTCCCGGCCCAAAATTGCTTGTCCTCAAGCAATCACAATTCCAACCATCTTTTCACATTAGGAGTCATGTCCTTTCACACCTCCTCCCTATTCTTGAGGGCCTAATTAAGTTTCTTGCAAGGTTCTATTCTTAATTGGATTTTCCTGTTGAATTGCTCTTCTTTTGTACTACAATTTGAGGGAGTTGCACCTTTTTACTTTAATAGTCGCAACCCTTATTGAATACTAATAATAGTTAATTTGTTAGTACCTCCCAACTCAAGAGGTATTTTGATAGACACAATTCTTATACTATGTAGTAATCATGAACACCCATGGAGTAATCTTTGTTGAAGGCGCAGTTGAAATGAAGCAAACACGTTGATATACTTAATGAAGCATGCACATAAATACACGTAGTATATGTTGGAATACATGTGGGTTACAAAGTATACCCATAAATACACATAAGCCGCAAAGTGTGAATGCACACAAGTCGCAAGATATACACATGAATACAAGGTACACACATGAATACCAATCACAAAGTATACGCATGATCACACAAACCATAATGTAAGTCACAAAATATTCACTTGAGTGCATTTGAATACACATAAGTCATAGTATGCACTTGAATGCATTTGAATACAAAAGTCACACTTGAATACACTTGAATATATAAGTCACAGGGTATACACTTGAATGTACTTGAATACATATAAGCCACACTTGAATACACTTGAATACATAAGTCACAAGGTATACTTAAATACACGTAATACATAAAGT
The DNA here is from genome assembly GCA_007258455.2 of Sequoia sempervirens. Classification (NCBI taxonomy): domain Eukaryota; kingdom Viridiplantae; phylum Streptophyta; class Pinopsida; order Cupressales; family Cupressaceae; genus Sequoia; species Sequoia sempervirens. The sequence continues at coordinate 9,813 of VDFB02010854.1, read as the reverse complement.
GTACATAGGAAGCATGAAGCAGACACCCGAATACACATAATACATGAAGTATAAATACATGTAAGTCGCATGGATACACGTATACATATGAGTACATGCAAGTCATAATATACACTTTATAACTTAAAACCACATAAATAAAAAATTAAAGTAGACAACCAAGTAGCTCAACCAAGCAAATAAGTAGCTCAAGTAAGCAAGTAGACAACTCAAGCACATAGGCAAGTAGCTCAACCACACAGGTAAGTAGCTCAAGTAGGAAAACAAGTAGCTCAATGTAGAAACCCTAGTTTCCCCAAAATCTCTGTTTCTAACTGTTTTTAGGTTTTTCTGAAGGTTTTTGCGTTTTCGAATGTTTTTGACGTTTTTGAACAAATAAATGAAGAATGCGATTTTTATAATAAATGATCATAAATTCAAATAAAACATTTCAACTCTGTAAACTGTAAAATCTACTGAGAATAAGGTTGCCAGATAATTTATTATTCTTCCGGAAATGATTACAGAAAAAACCAGATACATGCAAGGTAATAAGCAATGTTATTTTTGAAAACCTGGTTTTGCTGCAGCAATAAATGACCTCCAGATGTTGGTACGGCTGAGATGAGGAAGGCTCTTTCTCCTCTGCCAGATGCTTCCCACAGACACCTTTAATATTTGCGCCTCTCCTGATGAAGACTAACTGCCAAAGATGAAGGCGTTTCTCTCTGGTAACAAAAGACGCTTTTGCAGATATGGTACGGCCAGGTACAGTAGTACGGCCTGAGATTGAACAGCAATCAATGAAACCAATGCAAATATGTCTCTCTCTGAAGATCTTCAGATGGTGAAGAGATAGGCGCCCCAGTTGAGATAACCTCTGAATGGATTTTATAAATCAAGCCTCTTGAATAAGTACGGCTCTTCTCAGAAGTACGGCCTGCTGTGACTGGTACGGCTGCAGCAAGCAATAAATGATTTGTACGGCTTCCTTCTTAAGCCTCCAGAACATCATTAAAATAGGCGCCTTGGCTTGCAATAGCTTCCCAAATGAACAGAATGTCTGAAACCCTGAATGAAGAAACTTCTGTGAAACTCTGACGGTGGATGATATTTGTAAGCTCTGTAATTTCTTCTGGATGAAGAAATCTCACAACTGGCAGTAAATCGGGTGATATCTCACACCCTCTGAACTGATTCAATGGAGATGGCTCGTTCTCCAAGAATTTCGAACACAAACCCTAAGGTCTCCGTTCTCCGGCAAAGACTGGTCAATTTTCAATTCATAAAATGTCATAATCGCACAATTGCCCAAGGCAAATGCACTATATTGCTGAAAAGTGCGATTTCCTTAAAGATAGGGACTTTTTAAATATTTCAACTTTTAATCTTTTAATTTTCCCATAGTTTCCAAATTTTGGCAACGAATATAACGACAATCGTCTTTCTCACAGATGGGCGCCTCAAAAGAATCATCACTTGCTATAATTTAAACAGCTTTATATTATAATCTAATTAATTAATATTTAATTAATGCAATTAAATATTATTTCTGCTATCATCCGATAATCATCCTTCCGGGTTGATGAACTCAAGTGATCCCCTAACGCTAACTTACACCGCTAAAAACAGTGTGGGTCCCACGCCAGAATCACAAGGTTAAAATAGCAATCAGCAAGAAGCTCCGATCAGCCCAAACGAAGCCAATTGACCAACACTGGCTCAAACCGAGCCAAGCCCCAAACGACCCTTCCAACCACTTCATCACCCTCACGAGGGTCTTCTCTCGATAGCTTAAACTTAACTCGACATGGCTAAAAAATGATGACATCCGCTTTCCCTAAAATTGCTTGACCAAGCAACTTCCACCCAAAGAAACCCAACTTCTGAGGCAAAAGAAAAACCGAAATCCCACATCTCGAATCGTCTCCGTGAGAATGAAACTCAATTAAGTAGTTATCCTCGACCGTAAACCCAGAGCAGTCCCAAGCCGATCGTCATCCTCGTATCGCCACATCGCGCCGCATCGCCTAACTTCACCGCGGTCGAAAATAGTAGCAACTCAGCTAGGGGACCCATCCAATACTCAAGACCAACTGCCACCACCGGATCCCACACAATCAATTCATCCATCCGCCAAGTGGGAGGCCACTCCAGAAGTATCTCACACCTAATCTCTCTCTCGTCTCCGCTGCTCCCTGATGTGATAACTGACCCAGCCATCATGCCAACTAACACCATAGTCGCCCTGTACCCATGTACCCGTATGAAAAATTTGCGACATAGAAGTATCAATCCCTGTCAAATACATATCGGCATGATGGATAACTGACTGCTGTCCCTGGAAGTAATACCCCGCAAACTGCTGAGTCAAGTACTTGCAGCCGCCAACCCCATCTTGTGAAGATGGTAACTCTGCACACAATAATGAATTACTCCCCTCGACTGTACCGAGAGAATCACCCTGTGCACAAGTGTTGTGCATCGAATATGAATCATGTACAGGTGGATCAAAGGAAAAACTATAAGCACTCCTCACCGTGTACACCCCATTAAACTCCTCTGTGAGTCTTGTTTGGAATTGCGATGCGCTGGAACAATCCCAAACACTACGATTATCACCCAACCAAGAACTAGCATCAAGAGTACGATCAGCTTCCAACTCGAAGAGTGGATTATCATAGACCAAACCACCATCAAATTCAAATAATGGATTGTTCACAAACTGCACAATCACTCCATCCTGATCTGAATCATCCATCTCTGAATCGCTGGAATAATAAATTGAATTGTACTCCTGACTTGGCTCAACCAGCTGCCGATCATAGTCAACTACATCGGATAAAATAATTGATTCGCTTCTAGGAGAGGGAAACAAATCAACATAAGTACCAATCTCCCTACTGGATGAGACTCTGAATATCTTCTGTGTAGCTGGACAAGTGTCGAGGGTTGTCACACAACTCCCTCGTGAATCAACAACCATGTCACAGGAACTATCAATGATCTGCCGTGCATCACCTATCATGGGACTAATCTCAAGAGAACCTGGTGCAACACGTGGCTCACTGCAACTCTCATCCAATGCACTCATCCTATCTGTATCAACTGCTCCTGTGACCGTGATGGATGTAACCACATCCTCAAAATATCCCTCACTGCCATGAACCATGGGTGTATACTCCTCACCAACCGCTGCCATGGAAGACTGAACCATATCAAAAGATGGTGAAGATTGTGCTAAACTCAACACCACGGTAAACCTCTCAATCTGTAACAGCGACTCTCGAAGAGCCAACTGGGTGCTATGCAATGAGTCCCTAGTCACCTCAAGCTCATGAGTGAGCTCATCGATCCGCTCCTCCTTTCCCTTCAATGCATCATAACAAATGCAATCCCACTCGAGAAGGAAATCCTTGTCTGCAAGTAGTTTTAGGTAGTTTTGTTTCATCGCACCAATTGCTTCTCGGAGTGCATGTATCACTGCAAGGGGAAAAACCACTCTCACTGTGCTCATCTGTCAAAGGCGGACTCCAACCATAGGTAGTCAACATCCGACGAGCAACATCAAAATGCTCAAGGGCGGTGGCAATCATATTATCATTCACTTGTAGTTGCCCAACCAAATGATGAGGATTCTGAAGCTTACGACCCCCATACAAGATTTCCGGTTCACAATAAGCACTGTGATAGGACGCTGATTCGTCATCACTCACCTCGTGATAAGCAGCATCATGTGTGCTTTCACCCATGCACACCTCAACATCTAAGGTACTGCTGCTCTGTACCTCAACGGATGGCTCAACTGGTACGGTAGAAGTTGCTGGTATGACAGTATCTTCACACGCTTCTACTCCAAAAGTAACTGCATGCCCATCCAAAGCATGATCCTGGGATTCCATATCAACACATGAATCCTCTAGCTGGTTTTCAAAGGTCTGATCCGGAAAATCAGACTCACCATGATATAAATTATCAACACCAATTGCATCTGTAGTACCCAACTCTTGAGTCTCTTCACGTGACAACTCAATAGGGTTACTTTGCATCTCTGAAACAGCTGCTGGCTCATGCTCACGCGAAGTTTTACCATCGCTGTCATAAAAATCAGAAGTAGCCTCCATAGTAGATACTTCTTGAGTCACCTCTTGCAAGGACGATGTAGGTAAGTCATTACCCAAAGCTGTGCTAGTGTGTTCTCGAATTAAATCAGCACTTCTGTCAAACTCATCACATAAATTTCTGCCTTCTGCATAGGAATTTGAATATATCAAATCATTTTGACGAAGAGTTGTATCATGCTTATGTGTAGATTCTCTATCCCTTCCAGGTGTAAACAACTCACGAGCTATAGTGAGGTATTCCTTTCTTGCCCACTCTGTCTTATGACAAAGTCTCGGGTGCAAATCCATGAAGCTCAAGAAAGGAAGTTCCTTTTTAATTTTCTGCGGTAGAATGCTATACTCCTGGAACATGCTATTTACTTCTCTTTCTGTGTTTTGTGGTGTTCTGTCAATAGTAATCCTTCCGTTGATCTCAGGTGATACTAACTGCCACTCATCGTTCGCTGTCCTAAATGTATCAACGAACAAACCCTCATGCTTCTCACCTGATATAACCTCATCGGGCTCCTGTCTCATGAAAGTGGGCCTAGTAGGCCTATCTGCTGTCCGTGACACTGTCCTAGGAGCTCTCCGTGAACTTGGTAACACTCCCCGCCGTCAATGATGTGTGACGGTTTCTGAAAATTCCGCCTCAAGTGCATCTCGCGAATCGCTGTATACACTATTTGATCGTTGTTGACCAGACGATCTCTGGGCGGCAAGACCTCTCGCATCGCCTGATCTCTGCTATCGTGGAGGAATCTCTCGCTCAGATTTTCATGGCCGGCCTGAATTCGCCACCATGTTTACCGCCCGCCCAAACCACCAATCGCACGCTCGCATGTATATACCGTAAACCTAAACCGTTCCGGTCATAGTAAGATGTTACAAAGTCCCCGTGATGGTGTGTAGATTTAGCTCGATACCATCAGAGAAAACCCTAGTTTCAAAACTGTTGTCATCGCTTTAGGTTTTCTCTGGCTTTTGTTGATTGTTTTGACGCTGAACAAATAAATGAAGAATGCGATTTTTATAATAAATGATCATAAATTCAAATAAAACATTTCAACTCTGTAAACTGTAAAATCTACTGAGAATAAGGTTGCCAGATAATTTATTATTCTTCCGGAAATGATTACAGAAAAAACCAGATACATGCAAGGTAATAAGCAATGTTATTTTTGAAAACCTAGTTTTGCTGCAGCAATAAATGACCTCCAGATGTTGGTACGGCTGAGATGAGGAAGGCTCTTTCTCCTCTGCCAGATGCTTCCCACATACACCTTTAATATTTGTGCCTCTCCTGATGAAGACTAACTGCCAAAGATGAAGGCGTTTCTCTCTGGTAACAAAAGACGCCTTTGCAGATATGGTACGGCCAGGTACAGTAGTACGGCCTGAGATTGAACAGCAATCAATGAAACCAATGCAAATATGTCTCTCTCTGAAGATCTTCAGATGGTGAAGAGATAGGCGCCCCAGTTGAGATAACCTCTGAATGGATTTTATAAATCAAGCCTCTTGAATAAGTACGGCTCTTCTCAGAAGTACGGCCTGCTGTGACTGGTACGGTTGCAGCAAGCAATAAATGATTTGTACGGCTTCCTTCTTAAGCCTCCAGAACATCATTAAAATAGGCACCTTGGCTTGCAATAGCTTCCCAAATTAACAGAATGTCTGAAACCCTGAATGAAGAAACTTCTGTGAAACTCTGACGGTGGATGATATCTGTAAGCTCTGTAATTTCTTCTGGATGAAGAAATCTCACAACTGGTAGTAAATCGGGTGATATCTCACACCCTCTGAACTGATTCAATGGAGATGGCTCGTTCTCCAAGAATTTCAAACACAAACCTTAAGGTCTCCGTTCTCCGGCAAAGACTGGTCAATTTTCAATTCATAAAATGTCATAATCGCACAATTCCCAAGGCAAATGCACTATATTGCTGAAAAGTGCGATTTCCTTAAAGATAGGGACTTTTTAAATATTTCAACTTTTAATCTTTTAATTTTCCCATAGTTCTCAGCCAAATTATTATAACGAATTATAATTAATAATTGGCCCCTTTCTGATGATGGGCGCCCCCTCAAAAGAATCACTTAAGTTATAATTTAAAATTATAACTTTATATTATAATCCTTAATTAATTAATATTTAATTAATGCAATTAAATATTAATATTTCCCTCGTTACTCATCCGATAATTGATCCTTCTGAAGCTGACGAACTCTGAAGTGATCCTGAACGCTGCCAATCTCATACTGCTAAAAATAGCAGGGGTCCCACGCTGCCTGCCAGGAACTGCTAAAAATAGCAACTCTGCAAGAAGTCTCCGATCGAGCCCAAACGAAAGCCAATTGACCAACACTGCCTGTCTGAAGCTGAGCCAAGCTCCCAAACGACCCTCTAACCACTCTATCAGCCTACGAGGGTCTCCTGATAGGCCAAACTTACGAACTCTGATGCTCGTCAAAAATGGGGACATGACACTCAAGCACACAAACAAGTAGCTCAAGCAGGCAAACAAGTAGCTCAAGCACATAAGCAAGTAGCTCAACCACACAAGAAAGTAGCTCAAGTAGGCAAACAAGTAGTTCAAGCACACAAGCAAGTAGCTCAACCACACAGGCAAGTAGTTCAAGTAGGCAAACAAGTAGCTCAAGCATACAGGCAAGTAGCTCAACCACAGGTAGCTCAACCACAAGTAGCTCAAGCAGGCAAACAAGTAGCTCAAGCACATAGGCAAGTAGCTCAACCACACAGGAAAGTAGCTCAAGCAAGCAAACAAGTAGCTCAAGCACATATGCAAGTAGCTCAACCACACAGGCAAGTAGCTCAAGTAGGAAAACAAGTAGCTCAAGCAAACAACCAATCAGCTTAAGCAACTTGACAACATTTTAACATTATCATAGTTTTAGGCATAAAGTAATCATAAACACGATGACGAGTTCCACCATACCTCACAAATACATAGTGGCTAGCTCTAGCATTCAGCACATACACAATGGCTAATTAGCACATCACAATGACTAACATACACATGTCCATAATGCATCCGAGATAGAAAGAATATCGGTGCATTGCGCACTACACCGTGGGTCCTATCCTTTCTTTCGGTCTTCTACACCATGGAGCCAAGAAAAGAGGATTCAGTGCATCCCATACTACACTGTGGGTCCGTCCTCAACTCCACAAGGCTAAGTATACAGTTTGACAATTGAGAAGGGGATTCGGTGCATCCCATACTACACCGCGGGTCTGTCCACCATCCCAAGGTCGCCCTGTATATATGAGCATACAATATACACTTGAAGTCACATAGTTGCATAAATACATATAGGTCACAAAGTATACACACGAAAGACACACATATGGAGATACATTAACACAGGCTGGCTGGAACATGCTCTGATACCACTTGTAATGTCCCCTTTTTGGGATAACCCTAAATCTGCCCTAATTTATCAATTTCAAGTAATCATCTAGGGTTTGGGAATGGTTATAGGGCGGATAGGCCCCTGCAAAACAGAGTTAGAGAATATTTACAAGATAATATTAATTAGAATGCATATAAGAGAATCAAAGAGAGCATGGTTAGGGATACAACTACCTGTTTAGACCTGCAAATATGTTAGCAGACATTTATAAATAAAGACATCATCATTTTATAAGTATATTGTATCTTCTTTAGATTTTCCTAATTCATTCTTCCTTGCACATAATGGTCTGATAGGGTGCCCAAGAAACCCTCTACCCTAGGCCCAAGAGCAGTACACCCCTCTTGGCCCATGTGGCCCTTGCCATCCATATGGGTGGGGTACCTAGTGAGGTGTCCTATCACCGTTCCCCTTATCGGAACCACGATTACTTAATTATGTGGGGGGTTTGAGGGTGCAACTATAGTAGGGTGTCCTGGGCAGTCATTCCCTCTAAGCCCAAGAGCAGTACACCCATCTTGGTCCATGTGGCCCTTGCCATCCATATGGGTGGGGTACTTAGAGGGTGACCCACACGCTGTTTTCCCTCCTCGTAGGCCCTTAACTCCCCTATCTTGACTAGTTATTTACAGTCAGACCATATGAATACTATCCATAGTGTAGATACATATTCTGCTTCTTGCATATTAAAACAGTGACACAGATCCATTATTCATACTTAGCAATAATTGATAACTCAGATTTATGCAGATATACAGACTACTATTATCATGACCAATAAATATTGAATTCTCTGCAAAATACACTACGTATACAATAATTAAATACATAACCTGCTCATCTACAGATTGTATTGTATTTACAGAATACTATATGAGAAACATACTACAAAAATAATTAATATAAATCATAGAATACAAATATGCTTATGTAATTGCAACCCCTAGTTATGTCAGAAACAACAAATACAAATAATAAACATCAGTAACAAAAAATATATAATTATTGCAAGCACTATTACTGCATAGTCATATATCATTATATCTTTATATTCTATATGAATTTATATATATAAATATATAATAGAGATATATATTTTTATAACTATATATTCCTGTAATAGTATACTTACCTGATCTGCTGCTATACTCGTGTATTTCTCCTGTTCCTATCTTTATTCATCGTTTATATACCTGTGGGTTAAATCTGATTACCTTCTATTATTATCTTATCTGAGTGCAGATTATTATTTATTTTTGAATGATATATCCTTCTTAGTCTGTTCCTCTACTCTTGTTATCTCCATCTGATATATTGCCTTGTTCAATCTTTCCTAAATGTAGATATATTTCTCCATATTATTCCCCAATCTGCCTTTCAAATTTAAATCCATTCCTCCCTTCATGTATTCTCCTACTTAATCAACTCTTATTTCTGCTCTTTACTTTCTGCTCTTATTGCACAATAATCAACTCTTATTTCTGCTCTTATTGAACAATAATCCTTCCCTTATTTCCCTCCAGTCCTTTATAGATGGAAGCGTTCTTTTTATAATCGTTGCTTTTTCCATTTTAACTCCCCCTTTATTAACATTAATCGCTGCCTTCTATAATGCAGCACTTCCCTGGTTAATTCATTGCTGTATAAAGTCTTCCTTATGATTTTCTGATTGGTTAGGGATCATCGTTGTCTTTAGTCTTCCCTCATCGCTTCTCTAACTAGAATGTTTTTTCCTGTAGAAACCCTAGGTTTCCTCCTGTTCTGCTCTAACTGATATTTTTAGGTTTTCTGACGTTTTTTGAAGTTTTGTGATTTTTTTGTGTTTTCAATGCAATAATGAATAGTACGGCTTTACCAGAAAATTGAAATAAATTCAATAGTAAATACTAGATCTTCAATGTATATGGAAAATACAAGCTAGATAGAAGGCGCCTCTTTTATTTGCTCAACTGTAAATAATACAATAAGATTCTGAAGCATGCAAATAAAGAACAACAAATTTTTATTGAGAAAACCTGGTATTTCTGCCACAGCTGAAAGTACAGATTTGTACGGCTGCAATGAATAGTCTTCTTCTCCTTCTATCTGATGACTGCAGATGCCTCCAGCAACCCCAGCGCTCACACAGGTGAAATCTGGCAACCAAAGAGTTAGGCGTTTTTCTTCAAGGAATTAACTCGCCCTTTTGAAAAGTACGGCCCAGGTACAGTTGTACGGCTGAGACAGCAAACAGCAATAAATGTATTTTGTACGGCCTTCACTAAACTCTCCAGATCTCTGAATATATGCGCCT